>JAYJMJ010099720.1:0-18743 GCA_036873875.1 Laminaria ephemera | reverse complement strand
CGGACCGGGCGGCAGCCACATGTGGTGCAATCGAGCTCTGTTTCCAGCACTTCTTCCTAACAGGATTTTACTGCATCAATATTAGTTGAATTAGACGCTCTGTGATCCCAAAAGGTTTTGGGCAGTGATCCAACATATAAACTATGTAAGCGGACGGTTCTGCTGGAGGTGCTCTACAGCCGGAATTGGCCGGGAAGCGACTATCAATACCCCAGATGGACTACTCCGCCAATCGTCGCTGAAGTGCCCATTGCAACCATACCGAAGATCGGGGGGTGGAGAGGATTGTTAGCTTCAGGCTAGTGTCAACTAACCGAAGGTGCCTCCCTGTCGCTCTGGAAGGCCTTCTGTAAGTCAACAGCAATCCCAGTTGAACCATGTCTCCGAGAAACATTTCTGCTTCAAATCATCCGGCCTTATAAAGAAGTTGGCCACTCCAGCATCTCCCCACATTATATTTACACCATTGTCGGTCACAGTGTCCATCTGAAATAACAGCTGCCAGTTGTCATTTTTAAGCATTGGCCTAGGATCATCTTGCGTAAAGTTAGCGTAACCCCCAAGCTTACAACCACTTGAATCATATTTTTCAAACAATGTATCGACTGTCTCCTCATGAAACTCATCCAAGGCCGCCACAACTTGCTCAAACCGGTAATCCACTGGGCTAGGCAGACTAACTTCTGACTTGAAATTTAACGAATACTCGCCTTTAAATGGGAATATTGTTTTTTTTGCTATCGGATAATTCTGCTCTATATTGACAAGGGCATCCTCCTCTACATACTTATGATAGATCACCCGATACTCAGCTGGTTTTTTTATTATATCTGTTAAGGAACGACCTTTACTCTCATACTCACGTCCAAGGCTTCCTTGATCGGATATGAAAAACTGGAGCAACCCTTTTAGTGGCAAAAGCGAATTTTCCGGAAGTTCTGCCAAGTTGAATTGGGCTAGCAATCGTAATGGTTTGTTTTTTCCATTCATCGGATAGTCCAAACCGATTGGCCAATATGGATACCCGCCAAATTTACTTGATTGCAAATTGAGTGGAGGAGTGGCACTAGGAGTTAGCTTTATACTTTCTATACCAGCTTTTTTGGCCTTCCCATCTATTACATTTAACTCTTGGGTAATTTCCTCTGGATCAATTGGATCGGTTGACTCACTTCTTATAAACTGATAAGCGGCATAAACAACTATTAAACCTAATAAATAGAATAATATTGTGGTCATAGAAATTGTGCCTGCTTATTGGAAATAAAACGCCGCCATACACTGCTGCTATTTTGATTGATTTATTAATCTGCACGTCTTAGGTTAATGGTTTAGGACTGCGAGGTGCGGCATAAAGTAGCAAGCAGACGTTACTGCCCGATCTACCAAGGACAGGAATTGGCCGTTCAGCGCCACTAGCGACCTAGTTGCACCAGTAAATCATAATTCAGTTTGCTCAGCAATTTCCAAGGCATCATCAACCTCAACGCCTAAGTACCGAACCGTGCTTTCGAGTTTTGTGTTACCTAGTGGTAGTTGGACCACTCTAAGGTTGCGTGTCCGTTTGTATATCAAGGTAGGTTTAGATCGACGAAGTGAGTGAGTACCATACATGCCGCCATCCAAACCAATGTCAGTAACCCATTGCTCCACGATTCTCGCGTACTACCGGGTTGATAGATGCGGTGATGCTGATAATCTGCTGGGGAACAAGTAGTCTGAAGCTGATGCGCCATTCTCTGCAATCAATTCAGCTACCGAGTCTCTGGTACCTTCGGCTATTTCAAACTGAACCGGTTGCGACGTTTTTTGCTGCATGACCATCGCTCTAGAAGATACGACCTTAGAATTGGATACATCGCTAACCTTTAGCGTAACAAGGTCACTACCTCTGAGATTACTAGTAAATATCGAATAATGAATGACATACCCCTGCCGTGGCTATGCAGCAATCCCCGTGGATCATTGCGTCGGTATCTCTAACATTACGATTCCAGCTATTCAAAAACTTTTTCTACCCATCATCGTTAGTTCTCCTGCAACACCATCAAATAGGAGAAACACAACATGAAGAAAGTAAGCTTGATTGCATTAGGTTTGTTCATTACAGCCGGAGCTAACCTCGCCATTGTCGATGAATCATACGCACACACAAAATATCAGACAGGATGCAAGAGTGGCGTGATGAACAGCGAAGGACGGTGCAGCGGGGGATATAAAAACGTACCGGTCAAACATCCTCACAGATTATGTGATGTCATTGCCATCGGCGGGGGGAGATCCATTCAAGGAAACTGTAGGTGGATCACTCAGAAATAGCTATGTGTAGGAGTGGCGGTATCAGGCCACAACCTTCATCAAAGCACGGTAATTTTCAGGATGCGATCTGGATTACCGTATTATCAGCCTGAAAGCATGGGGCGCCACCACCCTACCCGGCAAATACCCGGCAAATTTGGATTATCGCACGTTGGTTACAGCACCACCATTTTCAAGGTGGTGCTTAATAGCCAAGAACCTAGCCGATGCAGTCCCACGAATGGACAATAACTTGTGACATTGCCACGGTCAGCAAAGTGCACAAACCAAACTAAGCGCGAGCCCGACGGCTATCATTTACTGTTGAAGATTTCAATAGTTAAGCCCTCTTTGTCTTTACCTTTACAGCTAAACGAACCATTACCATGGTCTTTTAAAGGACTTAACCTTGCGCCCTTTTTAATAAGATCATCTCTAACCTGAGCAATGTCCCCGCTCGTTGTAAACGTTAATCTTGGACGTTTACCCTTACCTTTGTGGAAAGCTATATTGAAATCTTTACTAACTTTATATTCGGACCACCCCGAACGAATATCAGCAGCCTTTAGGTTAAGAACCTCACTGTAAAAACTGGTTTCTTTGTCCAAATCTGTCACGAAGAAAGTGATATACCGAAGCTTTAATGACATTTTCATTCCTTTTAGATAACTCGTTTACTTAGAACGAATTGGGGTATTTTCGTAGACTCTTCTTATGTCGGTTGTTGGCCGATCAGTGCCAGTAGCGACCTGGTGGCACCAGTGGACCATATTTCAGTTTGTTCAGCAATTCCCAGGGCATCATCCCCCCAACGGCTAAGTACAAAACGGTGCTTTCGAGCTTCGTATGACCTGGTAGTAGTGGAGCGCTCTAAGATTGCCTGTCCGTTCGTTTATCAAGACAGGTGAAGTGAGTGAGTCCGCAAATGCCGCCATTCTACCGGAAAAGGTACTGTCAGTTTCCAATGTAGAAAAGCGTCCCGGATGACTGACCAGAAGAGTGCACGTTGCCGACGTAGGCAAGAACCACTTGACGGTATGCTTTAGAGGCCGAGAGGCTAATTAGGTAATGAAAAATTGGCCGGTAATAATACCGGATAACTTGTCTCCAATAGTGCAATGATTGAAGTCATTATCACTGCGAGAAGCGTAGCTATGGCTAATCCAGCAAGTTGTGTCCGTTTGTATGCAGATGAATCTGGCGACTCCTGTTTCGAAGATATCGAATTTCCGATGAGTGCGATTCAGTACGCACCGCCTGCGCCTGCGGTACACCTTTCAGAACCCATAGATGCAACTCGGCTCTCCTGGTTCAGATTTCCTGCCGATTGGAACGATGCTGCCCATCCCTCGCCACGGCGCCAGTTGTTTATTGTACTCTCAGGCGAAGTTGAAGGCTGGACTAGCAAAGGAGATAAAAGGATCTTTTGCACAGGAGATTGCGTGCTAATGGAGGACACAACCGGGAAAGGCCACGGAGCGAGACCATTGAACGGCGAAGCAAATGCAGTTGTTATCGCATTAGAGTGATATTCTTCTGGCGGCCCGGTCGTTGAGATAACCTGGTTTCTTGCTGCAGAGGCGGATGAATTAATTGGTGAAACTGACTGTCGATTTCACTGGGTGTACCAGCGCTTTTAGCCGACAATATTCAATCACCGTCATTGTCCGACTGGTAGATAATGGGGTCTACCTGCTGAACAAGTTTGCCATTTACCTTCAGTTCAAAAACATCGGGACGAGAGTAGTGCCCTGATATGTCCACAGCAGACTTAGCAGCTCGCACCTGATCAAGTGAAATGGAAGCTGTAAGTATCCCCTCTTTATTATGGATAGGACCGGCAATGATTACCCCTCTGGGATCGATTATCACACTGTCTCCGGTATCTTCCCACGCCATGTCCCGATATTTTTGCGGGACATCAGTCGGCTTCATTGTACTGGCAACCGATATAACATAGCTGGCTGTCTGAACTGCGAATGCCCGCGATAACAGGTGTTGTTGTGTGAATACATATTCTGGCGCATCGGGAGCTTCTTGATTTTCTGACCCTGGCCAGCATGCAACGTGAATCTGTGTACCTTGCGCAGCTAGTGCATACGCAGGAAGCATCATCATATGTTCCCAGCAATTCAATCCGCTAATTCTGCCATACGAACGTTGATACACTGATATATCAGTTCCATCTCCCTGGCCCCACACGATCCGTTCATTCATTGTGGGCTTTAGTTTCCGGTTTTTACCTAGAATCACTCCCTCACGACCGATAAACAATTGCGAACAATAGAGTGTGCCTTGAGTGCGTACATCACGCTCTACAATTCCAATCACTACATCAACACCGGCATTTTTTGCAGCTTCGCATAGACGGTTAGTCGTATTGCTCGGTACTTCAACGGCTTGACCGATGTAGTCTGCAGCCGCTTCAAACCAGATTTTACTTTCCCCTGGAGCGAATGCATGGATTGGATACCCTGGTAACCACGCTTCACCAAAAGCAGCCAACTTTACTCCCATCTCACCGGCTTCTATTATCAATCGACAGGCTTTATCTGTAGATGCAATTAAATCAAAATGCACCGGTGCCGCTTGAATTGCCGCTACACTGAATCGACTCATCATTTGCTTCCTCCTTGTTTACACATCCATTTTATATGACAAAAGCCGAACCAGACAAATGCGGTTCTCGAGTGCGGATATCCGCATCACACTGAAGCCGCTGCAAGCATTGAAACGAATAAAGCCAGGTCACTTAACGAGACGATACGTTTTGGGCTATCTCCTTGAGGTGGGTGTCCCAGGTACCACAACACCCTCCAATGATGTCCATATGTGGATATCTTTTCATTAGATCACCCACCTGTTGTCCAAGTTCAACTGGATCACCCTCTTCCAAATGGCCAAGCTTACAGAGGCTAATTTTATCCATTGCCGATGCATTAGGGCGTACACCTCTGATTCTTTCCAACCAGGCACCATCTACAATTGCTGGTTCATATTCTGTTGGATGAACACAATTAATCATGTAGAAATCAACTGACTTATCCGTTTCTTTGTCGATAGTTTCAATAGCGCCGGATAAGGTCGGCCCACTGTTGAGTTTTGAGCTGGAATCGAGTGAGAGTGATATACAAATAGGGATATCAATTTCCTTCGCGGCTCTGGCGATGCCGACGGACTCTTTTACATTATTGAACGTGATTGCTGTAACCAGGTCCACATTCGCTTTTTTTAGGGTAGACAGTTGTACCGAGTGATACTCTTCTGCTTCCGTCACACTTATATTATTGCCTTTTCCGTACGCGTCACCGCGAGGGCCCACCAACCCCTGGATCAGTATCTCATCAATTTCATTTGAAAATGGAGCAGCTGCATCACGCAGAAACTCTATGCACTGATGATTTATATCTGCCAGTCCATCAGTTGAATATCCGAGCCTGGTTCCCCAATCCGGGCTCGCCCGGTAGTCAAGACCACCCACCAGTGCGAGCATCTTTTGTTCTGATACAACGGAGAAATAATCTTCATACATTTGTTTCAGTCGAGCTGTTGCCTTTGGGTTCTTAAGTAGCTCGAATACCGCAAACTCAGGGAAATCGAACCCGTATTTGTACCTTATCTCTGTCCCGGTTCCTCCCTCCGACATGTAGACTTTCCCGGGTCGATGTTTTGGAAATGTTTGCAAGTCGCTCATAGTTGCGTCCTTTCAGTACGGGATATCCTCCAACAGAGTACAACTCTTTCTAATTGAAATCACTTATCTGTGGCATTTGACAGATCAGTAGTCAATATCCTATCCGGAATAGAGTTGCTGACATAAATCTCCTCATTGTGATTAAGCGAGTGACGGGTCCTTGGCCGAAGGCTGACGGTCGTCAATAACATAATTGATGTAATCGTCGACATGGTGCCTTTGCATAATCCATCAGTCAGGAAAGTCCTACCAAACACAATGAACTCATGCCTCAAAACTTCTTCTGAGGGGTTTCTGAGTTCGCAAAATTCAATAATAAAGACCCCACAAATTTTTTACTAATTGACGCAGCATACTAGTAAGACCAGGTTTCCTCTCTTATCGAAAGACCCACAACACATAAATACGGCAGTGCAACTGCCCGGGTAAAACTGCCAGTAGCAATTGGTAAAATTACCGCTTCAGAAATCATTATATTTGTAATAGTTAGATTCCAATTTTTTTTAGAAGTTTAACTTTACCATGATGAAATTTAATCATAACCACACACATGTCATTACCGGTGCAACTGGTTTCGTAGGATCCTGCATTGTTCTTGAGCTGCTGCAAAATACCAACTCTAAAATTGTTGGTGTAGTGCGTGCGACGCCAGAGCAGTCGGCTACAGTGCGACTGCAAAGCATCCTGTCCAATCTTGTTGCCGACTATAATTTGCCGCAATCTCTTTATCGCGCTATCACAGAACGCGTTACTGCCGTGCCGGGTGATCTTGAGATAGCGCAATGCGGAGTTGAAAATATAGACGGCCTGCGTGGTGCTGAATTCTGGCATAGCGCCGCGTCGCTGCAATACCAGGATCGCCACAAAGAGAAAATTGATCGAACCAACATCGGCGGTACAACCAATGCACTGGCGCTAGCCAAAGCTATCGACTGCCATGTATTCAATGGTATTAGTACGGCCTATGTTGCGGGCCGGCAGCGTGGCCATATGAAAGCGGTAACGCCCAATCCGGTGTATGTAAACAACCACTACGAAAGCTCGAAAGTTGCGGCAGAGGGACTCGTTAGATCAAGTGGTTTGGCCTATCGAATCATGCGTCCTGGTGTTGTGGTTGGGCACTCAAAAACATTCAGCAGCACCAGTGTTGACGGTATCTACGGACTTATTCGCAATCTCGTCAAGTATCGGGGCACACTTGAGCGTACGCAACCCGGTCTCGCCGAGCGTCGTCCCGTTACGATGGTGGCCGAACCCGATGGATCGCTCGACCTTGTGCCGGTTGATCATGTCGCCAGAGATGCGGTGGGCTTAAGTCTGGCTGGAGCCCCGCAAGAGCACTATCACCTCACTAATCCAAAGGCACCCCGGATTTACGATGTACTTACCGAGTGTTGTCACTCTGCCGGGTTAATCACGCCAAAGTTTGTTGACAACGATCGCGAGCTGGACCCGTTGGATCGCAAGCTGCATCGACGGCTGGATTTCTACAACTCATATCTGATAAACCCGAAAACATTCGACCGCACAACTGTAAACAATGTGTTGGGGGACTCTGCATCGCAGGGTTATGCGCTAGACACCCATCGCTTGCGCAATATCTACGACTGGTATGTAGATCGTTATGAGCAGTCCCGTCTAAGCCTGCCAGTGGCGCGATAACGATGCGTCCAACGCTGTTACTCGGAACCGGTCGTTGCGGCAGCACGCTGGTGTCACAGATGATTCGAATTCATCCCACAGCACTGAGCATCAGCGAGCTGTTTTCGTTTCTGACCGATTTGGGGATGCGTATTGAACAAGTGTTCCCGGATCAGCCAATTTCGGCTCACGATTTCTGGAAGTTGCTTTCACTGGCGCAACCCCGGCAGACACTATTGTTAGCCAACCACCTGCAAATGAAAGAGGTAACCTACGATCTGGCAGCTGGCAAATTTGAGCCGGCAGATGTGCCACCTGTCCTGCAGTCAATGCTCCCACACCTTGACCCCCAGCAACCGGATCAGTTATTCGATTCGCTTGAGGGTCCAATGGTTGATGCACCAGACGCTCCGATAGGTGAGCACTACAACCGCCTGTTCGAGCACTTAATGATGCGGTTTGGCAAGACGACCTGGGTGGAGCGATCAGGTGGCGGACTCAGGATGACCGCAAGGTTGCGCCGCATCTTTCCGGAAGCAAACATTATTCATCTGGTTCGCGACGGCAGAGACACCGCGCTGTCAATGAGCAAACACATCGGCTTTAGAATGGCGCTGCTGTGTGGAATGCAAACCGAATGTCTGGGCACTGATCCCTATGAAGACGCAGACCGCTCCGACGAGGCCGATCTAACCGATGAACTGGCCGGCTTGCTGCCTGAGCACTTCAATACAAAAGCGTTCGAAGAGTTTGACCTTCCACCCGCGCTTTGCGGTCACTACTGGTCCGGAGAAATACAATCAGGATTAGCCGAACTCGACGACTTTCCATCGCAAAGACTGATGACAATGCGTTATGAGGACGTCATCAACTCGCCGCAAGAGTCAGTGCGCAAGATAGGCGAATTTATAGACGATGAAGTAACACCCGAATGGGTACAACAAGCAGCGGCAATGGTTGAGCCGCAACAGCCACGATGGGTCAATATGCCTGCCTATGATCGTGACGCCCTGGCCGATGCCTGTCGTCCCGGCTTTGCCGCTCTCGCTTCACACGGTCTGGAATGGGACTAACGCTATTGCTCGATTACATACACCGCGTAGATCTTACACAAGTTAAAAATTCACGCTACCGGATTGGGTTTTAGTTTATCTAATGGCGCAGACTATAAACGTTTCTCTACTAATGAATTTTTACGAATACCCGGTCCGCGTGCAACAGGGAGCCATCGGGCTGAAAAGCGACAGTTTCCCCTCGACCTCTGATATAACCTTGCAACGTTGCCTCTGAATCGTTAACTACCAAAAGCGGCATTATTTGATTCCCCATGGCACCATTTATCGTCAAGCGGTAGTAACCGTCTGCATACGCTAGCTCAACGCACTAATTTTGAAGAAACCGAGATCTGTTTCAATTGGATCGGTGAGTGTATATTTACCGAGCCTGGCGGCCCAGGCAGGGTTGCGGTCTTGTGATTTAATACTGGTCGCTATCAACGAGGTTTGACCAGTAGATCTTCGTGTAAAGATCATTTTATTTCCAGCCTGTAGCCGAATAAAAAAACGACTGGTCACCTACCTCGGGAAGCTTAACAGGTATAAACCCGAACAATTTCGCCCGCAAGGAGTAGCTGTCTTCATTGTTTCTGGTCAGTTGCAGCTTTTCACCATCAACCATCACCTTAAAGTTCTCTGCGTCGCGGCTGATATCGAGGGTTCCAAATATTGAAACATAGCCACCTTCAAAACTGGCTTCAGTCCCGACCAGTGATTTGGAGCATTCCTTTGTTGTAGTAATCGACGCAAGGTTCTTTGCGTTTTGACTGTGTGTGATAATCGTAGAATTTCATCAGCGATCTGTTCCAGTCCCCCACGACTTGGGCTGTTGGCGAGTAGCACACCCAGTTTTATTTCAAGTGGGTGACTAGCGCTGCGCATAGTTTGTCCCATGTGACCAATAACGCTGTATTTGTCGTCAAGAAAGCGAGTGAAGTGAAACCAGCCAATAGCGTTGAATCCGTCGGGTTCGTAGATAGAGTCAAAAGTCATTAGGGGTCAGGTCTCGATAATCGATTGAGCATCGGGTCGGCTAAGTGCTGCTCCTACCAAACACAATGAACTCATGCCCCTAAACTTCTATTTGACCCTATAATTTAGATTTAGAAAATCACTCATAACGCTTGGACGAGTCGAGCTGATTGATATGGTGATCGAGCACCCTTTGGATGCGGCCAAGCATTGCGAGCGTATCCGTCATGGGATCTTGAAATAGAATACGGCATAGCATCCATGCTTGACACAGTGTCTGTTGCGCATGGTGGTGCAGCTATTGATTGGGAATATGAGGAAGATATCGAGGCGCACTATCCCGAATTGTTTAAATGGTTGAAACGGAATCCTGAATAGTTTCGAAAGAGTATTTCATTGCAATAGTTTTCACGCATAATCAAAATAAATCATAAACCCCATTTATTTCGATTTTTTCTCGCGAACGTGAACGGAGTATTTTAAATACGTCATTGCACCTTATCTAAAACTCAGTGGGCCTCATTATGCTCATCGCTTTATGAACGCTTTCATCCTCTCCTATCCATGCAGAGCGTAACTGTCTTTTAGCGGGTATTTTTAGTCGCCAGGTCTTGCACTGCCCAGTCCAGGAAAGCGATCGAGTGTTGGTGAAGCACGAAATAACCACTCTCGGGCATGACGTGTATGGAAACATGTTCTTCGGTAGCTGCCCAGCGTTTTGCCGCCGCCCATTGCACGTTGCAATCATCTTCACCTAGCACCAGACGAACGGGGACCGGACAGTTTTGTAGAAGCGGACGCCAGTCCTTGCGGTAGCTTATGTCTCCGTAATTGCCAACATAGCCCTGAACCCGATGGGCGTGTATTCCCTCTACAATCGTTTGCAGGTTTTCAGGCCGTGCAAGCCAAGCTGAATCCTTTGGCGATGCAGGCACCACAGATTTTGCAAAAGCTGCTGGTCCGGAAGTTGTCGAGAACGCAAAGCCTGCTTTACACAAGAACCGAATCGATTGGGGAAAGTGCAATCGCGCATGAGGGATCAGATAATTAAATCCATTAAGGCCTTCTAAGTCTGCGTCTTCGAGAACGGGCAATAACGGGTGACCAACAGAAATAGACACAACTCGCTCGGGCATCAATGCCGCTGCGGCCAGCGAGTGAACCAGGCCAGAGCTCATGCCAATTAGAGCGGTTCGCTCTACCTCCAGATGATCAAGCAATTCACTTACATCCAGAGCAAAGTCTTCCGGCTCGCTGGATTCTCCGCTGTAAACGGTGGTATGACCGAATCCCGGGCGCAGGGGTGATACGACCCGAAGACCTCTCTCTACCAGTTGCGCTACCGCCTCGGGGAACCAGACATCGCCGAAGGTCTGGTCATGATAAAACAGCACCGTTTCGCCGTCTTCTGCACCGTATATCGAGTATTCGAGCTCGCGCCCATTTTTAAGCCTCATCACGAAGCGTTGATCAAAACGCGGATACGCTATTATTTCTGCGTTGTCCTGAATGCGGGTTGCGACGCGTTCCCCTTCTTCCGCATCATGCATGAGCGCCAGACCAAACACCATTCGGACGCAATCCAACTGAGAGGATGTATCCGTTTTCGAGAAAATGGCACGCAACTGATTACGCACCGTGGTGGGAGAGCTGCCGCGCCGTTTTGCGATTCCGTCCACTCGCTCGCCTTCTACCATGAGGCGTATGACGGCGATTTCGGCGTAAGTAAGCTCAAACAAATGTTGCAGCAATGAGCCTAGATGGTTGGGCCAGCCGACATCGCTGGTGATAAGGATCGCCAATGAATCGCCACTCGAAGGATCATCCTTTTGCTCAATATTGATCAGCAGGCTGCGTTCGGCTTTGATGTTGTAGAGTCGCAGAATACTGGTCGGCTTGTTTGATGCCGGATTGTTTGATGCTATATTCTGTGCCGCGCACAACAGCCGCTCTAACTCAGAACTGGAGATGGGAAGTTGGTCGAGTGTTGCAGGGAGTGTTAAGTCGTATGACACGCGCGCGGCCATATTGGCATCACGAATATTTCCGTCCTGATCAACTGCAATGACGCCCTGCATTTTCATCGACAGGTAACGATGTAATTCAGTATCACTACCACTCTGCCACGGTGTCACAATATCGAGAAGATCAACAGCTCTCTTTAAGTGTGCGCTGATTGCTGTTGCAGAGCTCTCCTTTGACCCAGCTTCAAACGTACTCATTTTCTCATGCAGCGAGTGCATGAAATCGCCATAGTTTGTCGGGGTAGTCACTAGATCATAGATTTGCTCGATAATCTGCCCTTCTCGCGATTCATCCATACGGCTACTGCGTTCCAACTGTTCACGGCCAAACTATGCGAGCTCATCCCACCTTACCCGAGTGATTCGAATGAGGCTTTCATCATAGTAAAGTCGCTGGTGTAAAGAAGAATTAAAATGAAGTCAGCCTACGCAAATCAGGCTATTCAAACTCGCATGATCAACTTAAATCATAGTTAAAGCAATCAAGGAGGGGGTTATTTAACTCTATTAAACGAGTACATAATTGCGTAGGTTTTGCATAGCCTACTACGTAGAAGCGTTAGGTACAAACTATAACCAACTAATCATACCGAGCAATAATGTACTCCGGTGATGTACTTATTAAGCCTTGCTATAAAAAGCATTTAAATGCTGAACAAACAATACACATGCTCCATAACAATATTGACGCAGTCTACTTTTATAAAAAACTAAAACTACTATTCCAATAAAGTTATAACAAGCCTTACAGTAAGCACCAAATTTGTTGTTATCACAACCTTGTGATTGTTATGTGAAATTTGTAAACTCGATACCAAGTTGTATCGTCAATTAAAACATAGCTTTGCGTAGGGATAATGGATATTCAGAATATTTCATAGCAATAGTTTTCACGCATGATCAATATGAATCATGAATAAATAAAATTATTAGGATAGATTCTCAATGCGTATTCCGCTTTGAGAATACTTAAATCAGGAAAACAAAAAATGAAAAACATAGTAAATCTAGGAATCATTGCTTTATTTTTTACTGGTTCTGTAGCCTTTGCAAATGGGGCCACAATTGAGCTCAAAAACAGTAAATCTGAAGGAGCCAACGTAGGTCAATCTTCATCGGGAGGCACAGCCAACGGTGATCATATAGGTGGAAATGGAACCAGCAATGTCGACCAAACCACCGCCCCAGGTAGTCGCGCAGCTGGAGTGCAGGCGTTACAAGCAGCTGAGGGGAGAGGCCGCAACAAGTAAGGAATAAAATTTAGTTTCATTCTATAGCCGCCGAAGTGAAGCCTTTGCTTCGGCGGTGTGGGCACTCTTGAGACAGTCGTAGTCAGGTACACTCTTGAGTATCTGAATTTGCCAACTGCCTGCTTGACCGACAGACCGGAAAGTCGATACGGGCTTTGATGATCAGATTTTTAATGATGGGCTATGGCTGGTGTTGGCCGGCTGCTTCCGCTCAGATTGATTATAACAGTTAGTCGATAATTGCTCTGGCAACATTCATCTTACAAAGAGGACCAAGGGCAGCAAAGTGCCCAAAGGCGACGATCGTGAATTGCACTGTGGGCTTAATCCCGAGGAACCCCATAGCATGGTTAGTTCCGTATAGCGGCCGTTCGATTTCTCGCCAGATCTGTAGATGAAGTGTCAAAGGGTGCAGTTCGCCTCTTAAATAGACGACCTGCAATAAAACCTGTCTCTATCATTCATGTGAATGATGCGGTGTTGCTATGTGGGTGAGATAATGATCAATAATCACTCAGCCCAAGACAAAACAACTAAATTGCCTCAGGAAGTAGAACGATTATGTCCAACTCGATAAGGCGGGTTACAGTTGAATTGAGATACACCAAGGTGAGTTATGGTTGGCTAGATCCGTTTTCATGGAGTGGTGTTCATTGAGTTATCGAACACCGCGTGATTACGACATAAACCAGAACCAAGTGGATCAGAATCAGTATTGGGTATTATTACCGTTGAAAGGGGTACTTCGCACTGCTAGGGTTCGTGTTCGCATAGTCGATAAGAATTTGCAGCTATTTGCAAAAAGCGAGCTCAAGGACAAGAGTGTAAAAATCAGTGAATGAATGTGTTCAATCAGTTAGAGAGTAGTGAAGATAGTATGAAATACGACAAAAAAAGTAGTAGAAAAACTTGATCGAGAAATCAATGGTTCTACCTCCGGTGGTAATCTCGGCAATTGTGGCGTTGTCGTTGGGTTCGACAGTCAATGCCGCCAGTAAGGGTAAGGGTTCAGATAACAACACCGGTGAGATCACCTTGAACGTGGATGCCACATGCAGGATCTACATTGATTCCGAAAACGAGATAAGTAATGTGATCGACAATTTGGGAGAACCCAATGAAACTAAACTGAATCGTACAGTGAGGACCCGCATGGACACCAGTTATACATCGGTGATTACAATTACGGCGAACCGATAATCGACGCCTCACATAGGATCACACCCGTTCGGCACCTTCGTGTGCCGACGGGCTTTGCTCATAAATCCGGGTAGGTGAGTTGTGGTTCGTTCAAACCGTTTTCATGGCGTTGTGTTCACGAGTTAACAGACACTACGTATTTTTAGGTAAAACCGTTGTATTAGCAGCGAGGAAGTAACAATGTTTAGAGCAAATAAAGACGAGAGACCCGGGCAGATTAAAACGTCTGTGCTAGCCAAAGGGCTGCTGACAGCATTTGTCGCTTTGTCGTTGGTGTCGACAGTCGGCGCGGCAGGTAAAGGTAAACCACAAGGCCCACGAAATACGGGTGAGATCACTATTGAAGTCAACCCGGTAACCTGTGATGTGTATGTACAATCTGAGAAAGACATCAGCAACGTTATTTATAATGGTGTTAAGGAAGAGTACTTATACGATGATGGCGTTGCATCACCGATAGGTAACACATATAAAATCGGAACATACGCAGACTTGCTCGGTGTGACGGAAGACGTTATTTACGTTAAAGCAGGTAACAATGGTAGGCGTGGCGTCGGTGCCCCATACGCCATCGAATTCGACGTTGAATCTGCATGTGAGGGGATTGACTGGGGCACTTGTCCATGTCAGGAAACAGGCCAGGCGTGGGCTCTGCAATTCGACGCCGCCACGTTCCTCCGCGCTGGCGATTTAGGTAATTTGGTCGCCACCTACGACCGAGACAATCAAAACAACTTTCAGGAATATACGTCGAGTACTTATCGAGACGAGGCCGGCCTACTATCGTTGGTAAGTGCAGAACAATTTCATATACGACCAGGATGGATAGATTGTGGTACCCAATACCAAACGCAAAATTACGAACCCGATTACAACCCACAATATAGTTACGTGTCAGTCGGAACCACCCATGCCCAATCGATACAAGGCGTCAGAGATTGCCGTGCAGGACTAGATGCTTTTTCGAATACCCAATAGGGGATCTGGAAACGGTCTTAGTAACACGGGCTCGACTGCCAGTACATGTGCCCACCCCAACCAACGCCTCACGTAGGCACTCACCCGTTCGGCATCTTCGTGTGCCGACGGACTTTGCTCATAAAAAGTGAGTTGTTGTTCGTTCAAACCGTTTTCACGGCGCTGTGTTCACTGAGTTAACAGACACTACGTATTTTTAGTACAAATATATATTGTATTAGCAACGAGGAAGTAACAATGTTTCGAGCAAATAAGGACGAGAGACCTGGGCAGACTAAAACGTCTGTGCTAGCGAAAGGGCTGCTGACAGCATTTGTCGCTTTGTCGTTGGTGTCGGCAGTCGGCGCGGCAGGTAAAGGTAAACCACAAGGCCCACGAAATACGGGTGAGATCACTATTGAAGTCAACCCGGTAACCTGTGATGTGTATGTACAATCTGAGAAAGACATCAGCAACGTTATTTATAATGGTGTTAAGGAAGAGTACTTATACGATGATGGAGTTGCATCACCGATTGGTAACACATATAAAATCGGAACATACGCAGACTTGCTCGGTGTGACTGAAGACGTGATTTACGTTAAAGCAGGTAACAATGGTAGTCGTGGCGTCGGTGCCCCATATGCCATCGAATTCGACGTTGTATCGGCATGTGAGGGGATTGACTGGGGCACTTGTCCATGCCAGGAAACAGGCCAGCCGTGGGCTGAGGCGATCGACGCCGCCGAGAACAGCGGACTGGGTGTCGGGCCGAAATCGGAACGCAGAGACCTCGATATTCAGCTACGTGGTGTTGAGCTTACGTATTGGGAATACTCAGACGTTGCGGGTGGAGACACTATCTTTCAGGCATTTTGGGGAGAGCTACAACGCCCCGGCGATGTCCACTGCTTCTATGGTAATTATCTTAAGGGAATCAGTGGTGCAAGCGCCCCCTCAATCGGAACCACCCGGGCCCAATCGATACAAGCTGTCAGAGATTGCCGAGCAGGACTAGAGGCTTTATCGAATACCCAATAGGGGGATCTGGAAACGGTCTTAGTAACACGGGCTCGCCTGCCAGTACATGTGCCCGCCCCAACCAACGCCTCACATAGGCACCCACCCGTTCGGCACCTTCGTGTGCCGACGGACTTTGCTCCCATTATTGATCAAGTAAGGGCCGGGTAACCTTTGCAAAGAAATTATTCAGAGTTGACTGCGCTATACGCAGTCCTTGCGGGGAAAAGTGAAACCCCGGAAAATCAAAACCTCTTTCAATTAAACCGATAAATGTCTTATCCGGATGTTTCGCAAGCTTCAATGCGGACAAGATCTGATTCGTTATCCTCACCACCCGTCGCAAGTGTCTTCGTGTTTTTGCCAGTACCACCCAGTCATCCATGAAGCGAATATAAAACAACTCTTCACGCTCCAGAGCATCGTCCAGGGGTTGCAAACAAATAGCACCGAGCGGATGGCCGGATAGTTGGCCGATTGCCGACTGTCGTCAATAACCCTATTAGCTAATGTTGTGGCCGCCACTACAGCCTGTGGCACTGACACTATCCACTTCTGACAGCACATTTAGCCCACCTGACAGACAAGCTAAATCTGCCGATAAAAACCTGACCACACTCCCACCAGCGCAAAGCGCACCATCAAAAACAACTGGAATAATAGAAAGCAGCAATAACAAGTCATCTGCATAAAACACTGCAAACGTTATATTGGTGCGATTCCGGTAAAATTACCGGGAACGATATTCAGGGTAGTTCGTCCTTGGGGGTAACAGCAATGCTGCCATGTCGACAGGCCATCGACACCACTTAACTACTCACTACTGACGAAAAGGAAAACACGATGTCTGAGAAATACCTGGTTAACTGTGCACACGGCGCTGAAGACGCAGAAAAAGCAACTATTGCATTCATTCTGGCATTCACCAGCTCAAAAACCAACCAGACGGCTATTTTTATCACCTCCGGGGCAACGGATTTAATGACTAAAAAACGCCCTGAGCTTGTGGCACCGGGCTACGAGCCATTAAACGGACTTGTCGATGGTTTTGTGGCCAATGGCGGCAGTATCTGGCTCTGCCCTGCTTGTGCAAAGGCAAAAGGAATCACAGCAGAAGATCTGATTCCCGGTGTGGAGATTGCCGGTGCACCTAAAACCATGGCATTTCTTGCCAGCGGTGCAAAGACTCTGGCCTGAGGGCCTGCAAACAGAGCGCGGTGCACACACGCACCGCGCCCTTCTTATAATCCATAAATTACCGAGGATAGAATAATGACTACTATGCTACCGGTTGATCCGGTTGCCTTGCGGGAGGAAATCAAAAACAAATACCGCGACGTGGCTGCCGAACCTGATCAGCACTATCACTTTCATACCGGCCGACCCTTAACACAACGACTGGGTTACGACCAGGCGATTGTGAATGAACTCCCTGACCGAGCCGTAGAATCATTCGCAGGCGTTGCTAACCCGTTCGCTGCACGCACATTGAAAGCCGGGGAAAAAGTTATTGATGCAGGTTCTGGTGCGGGCTTTGATTGCTTTATTGCAGCCGAACAGGTTGGTGAAACCGGCCGGGTACTCGGTGTGGATATGCTGCCTGAGATGCTTGAGAAAGCACGCACGACTACAAAAGCACTTCAACATAAACATGTCGAGTTCAAAGAAGGCCTGCTGGAACACCTGCCAGTTGAAGACAACTGGGCAGACGTGGTCATCAGCAACGGGGTATTTAACCTGTGTGCTGATAAGCAGGAAGTGTTCAATGAGGTGTGGCGCGTACTGAAACCCGGTGGCTGGCTGCAGTTTGGTGATATTGCCAATGGTAAGCCAGTGCCCGAATCTGCAACTTCGGATATTGATCTCTGGACTGCTTGAATTGCTGGTGGTGTTCCGTGTGAACGCTGGCAGGAAATGTTACGAAATACTGGATTTACAAACGTAAGCGCCGGACCTCCCTACGATACATTCGGGGAAGCTGGCGGAGAAAAAAATGCCCGCGCCTTTGGCGTCTACGGCTATACGTTTATGGCACAGAAACCGGGCTAATCAGGTACCGGTTTACTATCCCGTCAAGTGTGGACCAGCCTCTCTGGCTGGCCCACATGTCGCCCACCCAGAGCACTTCGCAATGTTACTTTCCATGGAAAAAATTAAAAACCGACGGCGCATCCCCACCACAAAAGCACTGAATATAAAACATGTAGCGATCCTGCATATTGATATCGTCGATTCCTCACAGCAAGTGCAAAGAGATATGTTGCGGGCACACCGTCAGATCCAGTCTCTCTACAAACGACTGCGGTCAGTATGCTCGATATACGGAGGTATCGCACGAGAACTCCGCGGCGATGCAGCCTTGTTTGAATTTCACAATGCCCGCGATTCGATAGTCGCCGCTGGCGCAATTCAACAAACCATTGTGCTTTCCAACAGCACCCGAATGGGTTATTTAAATCCGCAGGTTCGCACCGGCCTGAGCTATGGTCCTGTGGTACATAGCGATGGTATGTTGACCGGAGAGGCGGTAATAAGAGCCCAGCGCATAGAGCAGCTGGCCATTCCGGGTCAGGTGCTGTTCGATCAGTTTCTGGCCGAGCAGCTAGTTGTCAGCGGGTTTACTATGAAGCCA
>JAYJMJ010099508.1:0-18755 GCA_036873875.1 Laminaria ephemera | reverse complement strand
AGAATGGTATCGGCTCCTGCACGTGTGTGTGTTTATGATTTTGTGGTGATATATACGGCCGGACTCCCGTCTACGACGACTCTCCTCTATACGGCATAGGAGCGCGCCGCGCAACAACACGACTGGTTGCGTTACCACAGCAATATATTTCAACAGCCCACCTTACCATCTTTGTGAATACCCTGTACTTGCTTTTTATCTCCACACTACTACCCTAAGACCACCCCCCGCCCCCCCCTCTCTGTTTATTTATTTTTGCTTTTTGTTTTGCTAGACACCCGAGTCGATAGGCACAACATTGTTCTTTACCCTTTCTGAGCCTTGTCCGAAACCACTTATACCAGTAGTCATTTGCCCTGGTTGTATGCCCTTGCCCTTGGCTTCCGAGGTCAACGGAACAGACACTTTCTCGACAGTCCCTATTATTCCGAATGTACGACTGAAAGGCATTGGGTTTCCACCTCCCTTGCATCTGGATTGCCCACGGGGACCGCCATGTAAGTGGCGCCTCCTATCCTTCTGCTGCTGTTGAACCACCTCAGCCAACTCCGCCCCCGGTCCCTGCCCTACCCCGCCGCCATCCCTTTGTTGTACTGCCTCACCTACCCCGCCCTGCACGTTTTGTTGGGCTGCTACACCCTGGTGCGACTGTGCCTGTTGCTGTTGCTGTACCTGTTGCTGTGCCTGCCTACTGCTGAGCCTGTACCACTTGCTACTGCGCCTGTGCCTCGTGCTGTTGCTGTTGCTGCTGCTGCTGCTCCACCGGCTGATGGTGCTGAACTGCTGCTGCTGCTCCACCGGCTGATGGTGCGGAACCCGCTGCAATGCTTGTACTTGATTATGTACGCCTGCCATCCGCTCCATCATCACCTGAAGGGCACCGACCTGGCCCTGCACCACGGCCTGAACCTCCTCTCCCTCGGAGACTCCCTGCTGCGCTGCCCCACCTTGCTGTGCCTGCTCGGAATCGGCCGTCCACGAAGTTTTTCACCCACTCGGAACAGTCCCCCCTGTTGCCCTCTGCCGTGGACCTGTTGCCCTCACTTGCATACCTACGCCACTCGTTGCTCCTTGCTTCTGTCTAACATCGAATCGGTCTCACGCCTGCCGTGTATCTCCAGTCGACTATCCTGCGTCAACCTGTTTTTTTTTTTGCCCTTCGTTCGGCCCCTCTCCGATCCTGCTTCCTTGGCTTACGTACGTACATAATCAGTCCCGCTCTTCAAACCCCAGATTTTCCTTCGTTCAATCTTACACTCTCAAGATCGCGAAGAGATCTACAATGTTACAATGTTCGACGCCAAGTGGTACAAGATCGCTAATGGGTGTGACGCGTGCTACGATAGAAATAGAACTGTTAGCTGAAACGGTTTCTGAATGATGGGGCTCCTTAACCCAAAATCGTCGGAAATTTCTTTCTCCGCCTGCAATAATTTTCGCTGTATACCTAGGCCATGGGATTCATCATCGGGTAGCAAACTTGTTTTCCCCCAAATCAGGTTTTGGGAGAGGTATAGAGCTCTTCAAGTGAGAACCAACAAACTACTAGACAGAAAAGCGAATTGCAGATTCAGCAAGGTGATTTGGCCATGCAATGCCAACCGCAATGAATACGATAGCGGGACATATGCAAGCCAGCACACCGGACTATTTGCAAGGAAGAAAGAAAAGAAGAGTGTTTTCGAAGTAAAAAAACCAAAAGGAAAAATAAAAAATGGAAAGAAAGAGGGAAAAACTAACCCAGGGAGGAGGGAAAAGGTGCCCAGGAAGAACAAAAACTGAGTGAAAGAAGACGGCACGACAAGAATGAAAACAAAGCAAAGACAGACACCCAGCAAGTAGCAACAAAGCAGATGACACCACCCAACCAACGTCGGGGGCAGCAACATACTGGGTTCCGAATGCACCTGCTGTAGGTGTGGGAGCCTTGCCGCATGGTCTATCACCTGCTCACTGTTTGTGACCACAGTGTTGCTCTCTGATTCCTAGTCCGGTACGTGCCTTGATTTCTGTCGGTAGGATGCAGCCGTCCCATCCAACCCCAGCAGTCCGCTTGGACCTGCCGGCGTGTGTGCCCACCCACTCTACGGCCAGCCCCTCCACTCCTCAGGCTGCACCCATAGCGCTCTCTGCTGTGGCGATGCCTCCGTTCGACACGTCGAGGAGTAAACTCCTCGGCGTCGGGGATTAAAATATAACGGATCACCACTACTTCACGCGGTCTTTATTGTGAAGGAATCACCAGCCAGACCGCGCCAGGTTCCCCCCGCTACCAAAGCCGAGCCGAGGCCTGTGCGCTTTTCTCTAGACCGTTGCAGGTCTTGGATGACGTCGGCCCACCCCGAGGCCGGGGCAAAATGATAATCCCTAAACCCATACATTCGAAACATAATAGAGAAACCATCTTCTCCAGATTGTTTTGTTCAGCTACCTCTTGCTGAATGAATACGTGGTACTTGGTAGAAAGTATCAGAATATATGGGTGTTCATTATCCCAGCAACACTGATTGGGTTATTTCGATGGCTGGAAATGATAATGTATGTATCAATACAAGCACAGGCTAGGCGGGACCGTGGTGACGGCAGTGGCGGGTGTTGGTGCAAAGCTCAGCTTAGACGCCGCGGCGAAGCTTCTGCTGGTGCGAGTGCCGCTGCAGTGCCGCTGTTGCTATTGTACTGGGGGCGGGTGAGTGGAGACCGAGACAGAGAGGAGGGAACACATACTATTGACCCTTCTATATAGGAAGGAGACCCACAAGAACCTCCACCATAACATTAAGTGGGAATTTGAACGTCACCACCTATTCCACTGAAGTTAGTGTAGGACACACCCTTTCTCAAATAAGAAATCTAGCCTATAACCAATGTATCGGGTTCTTGTTAGAAAGCCGGTATTGAATATTCAAAAAACTATTTACGGGGGTACATAATATTTAGGACCACATATGATAAGTAAAAATAGGGCAATGTATCGTTTTTTTTTGTGTATCGTAGGTCCTGATTACTATGGTCCCTCGTAATAGATGTGTTTCGATCTCTCCCAACGGCGCATGCTACGGTACTGGTGCACCATGTTTTTCTGAAGCTCCTCACTTGAGGAACTCTATGCCTCTCCCAAAACTGACTTCTATGTGTGCTGCACCATGAACAATCCCATGGCCTAGGTATATAACGAAAACCATTGCGAATCGAGATCGAAATTCGGACGATTTGGCGTTAAGGAGCCCGCCATTCAGAAAACAAATCAGCGAAAAAGTGCTACCTCTATCGTAGCGCGCATCGAACCCGAAGGGTCACACGCCCCCGAGACCGGCACAACTAGACACCGGCGGCATCAGAACAGCTGAAATTTAGTGAAGGTCAGTAAGGTAATGGATTATTAATACGGCTATTGGAGCGTCGCAAGGAGGTCTCGATCGAGAATCTCGACATTCCAAAATTCTAAGCGGCTTCCCGAGTTGTGAGTTGTGAACAAAAAAGCGGACACTAACCGAGTCGGGTACGAACGTACTAAGGAACGCACCCTGAGAACCACACTTTATCGAACATTGCTCTGTATAGCTCTTTCGGCCTTAAATGAACCCGCCCGTGTTATTCTTTCTCCAGCCCCCTGGGTCGCCAAGAGCTCTGAAGTGTCATGAAGATTCGAAGAGTTCGTAAGACTGTCCACCACACGCCTGTGATTTCGCATTTATTTGTATTCTTTACACCAAACCGTCATTTCCACTTTTTATCCATCAACACCCAGGACATCCTAGCACGAGATGCCAGCATACACACTCTGAGGCGTATACATCAAAGAGAAAGCACGAGCCCAGGCTGACCGGGATGACTGTCGTGGTGGCGTGACATCGGCGGCGCCAACACATCTATATATATATATATATATATTATGTGTGTTTTTCGAGACGATCAGACTGACTGGTACTACGGTGAGGGGGGGGGCATCTTTAGTGTTTTGTTTTCGGCCGTCCGGAGCCACTCGGAGGAGTGACTACCCGATTTGTTTGCGGTCTTCCAGCTTTTATGCTTTTTGATTTTGCGATATGCACTACAGTGGGATTCTGGTCGCTTGCGCTGCGCCGACAAAACAAAAATCCTGCTTGGAAAGAAAAAATGAGTCACTCGCCCGAGTGGCCTAAACGCGGTAGTGAAAGTGGGGGTAGTCCCCCTACCGTAGGACCAGTCAGAAGTAGGGTCATTAATTATGGCCAATGAAACGTCGTAGGGTGACCACGGCCAAGAATCTCGACAATGGAGCGTTGGAGGGGGTTCCCCTAGTTGTGAACTTTATCGGAAACTAAACGAACGAACGAACGAACGAACGTAAGAACGAACGTAGGAACGAACGTAAGAACGAACACATTTCGAACTATTTCTCTGGATAATGGATACAGCAGTAGTAGATAGAGGTAGGATCCTGCAGGTATCCGCCACAAACGGGTACGCACCATATTTTGGAGCCCGGACCCTACCCTACCCGCCGGGTAATGCCATTTTAACGACCGGGTACCCGGCATGTTTATTTATTTTATTTTTCTGCTTATTTCAGTGCAACGAAGAATGGAATTTGAGTGGAAGATAGTGCGTGATAGTGTTCTGTACCGAAACGATGAGTACGAACAGTTCACATTGTTAATTCGATACATAAAAGCTGCCTAAGCTTGCTTTCTCGTGTATTGCTCCATTGTGCGGGCGTTATTAAGGAACTGAACGCGCGACAACTGTCAAAATGTACAGAATATGGAAGTATGGAGGCGATGGTTCACGGTCTCCCTCTGAGAAGACTGCTGCAGTGCATATTTTCCGATCCACTACATACCGGCTATCGGAAACTAGCTATACTAGTAATTAAATACACCAGGTACTATTGAAGCAACACAATTATTGACTCCATTAAATCGGATCTTCGTTAGAATCGGCCTTATTCGAAGTGTGCGTTAATAGTTTTGTTTTTGAGAAGAAAAATATGTATGGGGGTCGGTTCTGGTTGGGTTGGGGGATGGGTGAAAATTAAATTAATAACTTAAGTTAGTGTGAATTAATTAGTTTTTCGTTTTTGGGAAAATCATATTGCTGAAATATTGTTGTAGGTATGCTATTGTATTGCGGAACAATATATAACACAAACATGGCGGCGCACCAAGACACCGCCTGTGCTCAAACATCGAAGAAATCGTCTGCGGAAAGAGAAAATCGAAGGAAACAAGCATGAAGGAGACGAGCGCATGGTGGTTGCTCGCAAAGAAGCGGCGACCCACACCTATACTCCCGCACTAAGCAGGGGCCCGGGGTCTCCATCGCCGCACACTGCACACCCGGCTAGATAGACGGACTCGCAGAAGACCACTTTAATGGCAAAATCCAGTGATATTATCCGCGGGACTGTCCGTCCAAGAGCCTGCAGAGTCTTCGCTGTCGCTGTTCCTCATCGCCTTCCCGCGCGGTTTGTGCAGGCGCCTTCGAATTGTCGGCGGGAGATCCAGCAAGATCGCCCCCCGCCGGCAATTCGTCCTGCTGAGAGGGAGCGGCAGCAACTTCTTCGCCGCCGTGATCGCCCATGCTCGACTGCTGGCTCATTGTACCCAGCCGGCGCCGCGTCCGTCAGTCGTCAACGTGTAGTGTGTAGTGTTACAAAACGTTCAGTGCGTGTTTGTGTGTGTTGGAAAAGGGTTTCCTAAAGATATTGTTCGGGCATGAAGAACTGGGAATACCAATTACCCGCGGGTACCCGAAAACCCGTGGGTACCCGGATACCCGGTGCCCGACGACGCAATTACCGTCAAGCTCCGAATTACCCGCTGGTTTTGAGCTCGGACCCTACCCGTCAAACGGGTAAGACCCGTCCGGGTACCCGGGTAATTGAAATCAGGGTCTTACCTCTAGCAGTAGCCCGTTTTTGGCCTATGGTCTCTAAAGGAACCAGCCCGTCTTCCTCTTTCTCCAGCCTCCAAGACCGCGAGGCGCTCTGAAACTTCGAAAATAGTTGAAGTGTTCGCAATACCTGCAACCACGTTTTTGGCATCCCGTGTTCGTGTTATTCACATTAACCGTTCTTTATTACTTCTACCCGTCGACACCCAACATGTCCAGGAGTTCTTCAAGCTCTTTGGGCACATACTACTAGACACAGCAACCGGCTAGACGGGATGATGGGGGTGGTGGCGGGACATCGACGGAGACAAAAAATGTGAAGCTTCGTGATTATCGGTATGGCAATGCCTCATGGCCAATGGAGAGTCGCAGGGTGGGGAGATCTCGGCCATGAATCTCGACAAAAATACATAGACGGGGTTTCCCTAGTTGTGAACGGACCATAACGAACGAACGAACGGACGCACGTAAGAACGAACGAGTTGTCGATCATTGGTCTGGATAATGGATGGCCTTGTAGTACCCACGGCCTGTAAAGGAACCAGCTCGTCCAAACCATAACCGCACACCAGCTTACGCCCACCGGCCAGCGGTGACCCATACATTACCCGAAATGAGAGTCAAAGTTGTGAGGTTGGCTGATCGGTGTATTACCACTTGGGCCACGTTTGTCGCCACCACACAGTAGTGCGTTTAGGGTGTTATTGGTGGTGTTTAAACTGTTTTTCAAAGCATTCCATCTCAATAGTGGTAGGTGTAGAGGTACGGTACTATCGCTGTCGCTTCGTATCTGCGCAGAACGATATCTATAACTTTCGTCAAATTGTGTGTGTTGGTGGTCGATGGACGCGTCAGGCAACTCGAAAGGAGGCCCTATGGGTTAGCGCTGTCAACAGCGACCGATCGCATTCGTTGGTAAACGTCGACCTGTCGGGAAAGCGACAAGTTGCTGGCCGGATGTGACCGCCCAAACTCGTCTATTGTCGTACGAGCAGTGGGAATTCCACAAGCAGGCTGGCATGCCACGATTATTAGCCTTCATGCTTTGGGTCGTGCATGGGCTCGGCCAGATCAACATCGGTCGATCTTTCTCGCACAGACATCGCTCAATTTGTCTGGAACCAGCGTCCAGGTGGTGTACTGCACAAACCGATTACATGTATGAGTTAACCGTTTTCCTTAACTATTGAGATGAGACATCTTAACGAGGTGTGCTCGAGGCGCGCCTTTAGCAGGAGTGCTTGAGGTACACCTTTACGAGGTGTGCCGGGTTTACGGATTTAGTACCACAGGTTCAATTATGCTGCCAGAACGGGAAAATGCCCGGGTACGAGCAATATATGAACAAATAACGCAGGATATGACAACCGCATAAATATAAAACATAAAGAGTTACAAAGCGCAACATACCATTTTGGTACGCTGGAAGCGCTTATGTTGGCGTTAAAACACTGACAATGGGCAACAACAAGCGGTAACAACAACATACACCAAGTAAGCATAAACGCCCAAACGAACGACAACAGCAAGATAAACGAAGTGGGCCTAAATGCCTAAACGAACGACAACAAGATAAACCAAGTGGGCTTAATTTCCCGCAATATACCGAAGCCCATAGTCGGATAGCTGGTGCACGAGCAATGACACTACTGAAGAGCAGATACAACGACCTGCACCGTAGTGCACCAAACGATGTACAGTACGATCGACACCAGACAGCGCATGTCTGGTACAAAAACCAGCCAGCTAACCTAGACTAGCCTTGCGCATACGACACAGGTCAAATAAGAGCTACATTGTGTCCGGGCCTTTTCAGAGAATTTTGAAACGACAACAGAAAGGCCCCTGCTTCAAGTTTGTTTATCTTACCCCCCCCTCCACCCTGCATTCCTAGACGTATACTTGTTGTTTCTCGTCCCGCCGAAAATGACTTCGAGTACGGCACACGCCGCATGCACTCCGTCCATCCCACTAACTGTAGAAAATTGCATTGCTGGGAACTGGATCGGGTATTAATCCGTGCAGCACCAACATCCCGCTAACATACACAACCACCACAGCAGACGAATCCAAACTGACTAACCGAAACAAAATCAGAGGCATGTTCATACAACTACTCCTTGGCGCCTAGCCGAAGAACGTTGGCGCTGATAAGAGGTGGTCTGTCCCCTTTCGACTATAAACTACCAATTTCCTTGCGATGCAAGTCGCTGTGTTTTGCCTCCTCACCTTTCGGATCAAGCTACCGTGGGTACTTCGGCACTATAGTGGTGGTCTCCCTATACTGCCGGTAGGTGCCCGCCAACAATGTCGGCAGTATACCGAAGACCGGCTCTGTTGGGTATAGTACCTATACTGGTAATATACTTGTATAGCGGGTTTCAGTCGCGCCAAGCGATTTCAGAGACACTATTCCGGCATTAGGCACAATTAAACAAGCAGTTTAGAGAGACCTCCATCATTTGTGAGAGCTAGCAACCTCGCTCAAGACAACCGGATCTGCGATGCTCCCTGCTTTGAAGTCCATCTTGCCGAGCTTGTCCACCGGTCGCAAAACACACGACTACGAACGCTGACCCCAAGAACAAAACCGAAGTGTCTATCGTTGTCCCCAAGACCTAGTATTAAACATGCTCAGCCAAACCCAATACACCATCTAGCACCGACTGATAGTTCTCCCTCCTCTCCAAACGGCCTGGGGTCATCACTTCGTGCCATGCTTGAGAGGACGGTAGACGCGTGCTACGATAGAGGTAGCACTTTTGGACAATTTTGTTTCTGAATGACGGGGTTCCTTAACCCAAAATCGTCGGAATATCATTCAAGTTTTGCATTATGAATATTTGGTATACCTAGGCCATTGAATTGGTCATCGGGTTGCACTTTCATTTTACTCAACACAAGGGTTTGGGTGAGGTATGAAGCTCCTCAAGTGAGGAGCCTCGGAAAAAAAATGGTGTACCTTTACCGTAGCATGCGTCGGTAGTCCCGTCGCCTTACACCCCTCTCTGGGAAGTTCAATTTGTAACCCTCCTACAGAGCTATGAATCCCTACTGCCGTATTAAGCAAGGTCCAACTATCACGTCCGGCGGCTTCCATCCCCGTACCCTACCGATCGTCCGCCTAAATTATGTGATGAGCTACCACTATGGCATTCGCTGCTCGTACCTACCCACGGAAGGAAGTCAGCGCTTTTCATTAAAACAAACACCACCAAAAGTTGAAAATAGCTACATCTTTTGGGGGGAGTGACAACAAAAACTGTGATATGGCAACGCAGTACCTCACCGAAAACCCAAAAGTAAGGGAAATCGTGAGCACTCCAGGATGGAACAGACCCCTGGGCTAGGCACACAATTAGTCTAACACGAAAGAAAAGTTCAATTAGGATTTCAATGCATACAGGTACACCTCAGCCGAGGGTCCCTGTCCGTTCGAAATGTATGGATCTAAAGGTGCACGGAATACGTCGCTGCTACAACAGCGTTTAGCGAAACTCCCCTGTTCTATTTACCTCAATATCCGAACGTCGGTTGAGACGAAGCAGCCCGATTTGACCATGGCAAACGATAACGATTTGCCTCCAGACACTATAAACATTTCGTGCGATATGTGGCGACATGTCTTCACATCATACCGTGCTACGCATAGTGCTTTGAATACGTCGCCCTCACCAACCAAACGCCTCGCTAAATAACAAAACCACACAACCTCGTGCTGGTAGCCCGATAGTATCAGTGGAATCCCATATAGGTTAGACGAGATCAACCACATACCCATGAACACCGCTGCGCATAGCCTAGCATATTCTTGGAACATAGTCGGTGTTGTACTGCTATCGACCGTAGACTATGACGACAGCATTGTGATGTTCTTCTAGTAGCGTCTTGCCGTCCGTGCTTCTTCCGTCTAAAACCTGCACACGTCCCCGCAAAGAACCCAAACAAAGTACGACAGAGACACCGTGGCCTCTGTGCCCCGTCACGCTTCGTGGTACTACACCATTCTGGGACTGCCTTACGATTCCCGACACGTCATCGTCCTCGGACTAGAGTACCGAAGAGCAACTGACGCATGCAACGATAGATGTAGCACCTAATGTTTATGGGGCTCTTAACTTACAGAGCCATCTACTACCTCACCAGATACCAAGTTCAGAAACAACGAAAGTACAACCTGACGAATAAGCCCATGTCTGAGTACACAACGAACGTATTGTAAAGGCCAAACGTTGTAAAAAAGATGATGGGTAGCTGTAGCTCGGACAGTCAGAAAGAGGGTGGTCGAACATTGATGCCCCTATAGTAGCACGCCTAAACTCTCTTTACTTCTTGAGGGAGTCAGGCCTCTGCTCCACCTGTGACCTTCTCGTGATTTCGTTGCACTACAGTTTCCTTCCCTTGGTATCACAAATCCTGAACCAATGGTCCTGTTCCCGCTTCTTGACGACCGGCGCCATCGGTGGTGGCGACGGCGGCGGCGGAGGTTCCTTCTTCACCATCCCACTAGGCTGTTCACACGTCGACTGGGATGTGCAAGTATGCGAAGGCCGGAGGGAGGGGGGGAGGGGGGGTGTACTAGTTTCATTCATGTTCGCACTCGTATGACCATAGACCCTCGCATTCTTATAATGTCGGGACGGAGCACGTCGGGGTTTCACTGACCAGGCATACATGGTGTGCACAAAGCGTGAAGTGCCGAGAGATGTTCGGCGAGTCGCATGAAGGGTGAGCTGCATCTTACCGCAAACCACTTGGGAGGCAGACTTCCAGGCGTTGTGCGTACTTTCTTGCGTATGTATGACAACTCTGAATGAATTATGTTTTTTTCTGGCGTTGCCACAGCCAGAGACAGCAATGGGGTTGTCGTCATTACCCCTCTTCTTGCAGAAGCGAAACAATCCATTTCAGTTTTTTTCTCCAGAAAAACAGCATCTATCGCGGACAACGAACTAGGGGAGAAGGCCGAATACATGGTAGACACTGAACTTTTATCTCCTAGAGGGAATGACACCGTCACTCCTGGGGGCATGCTGCTGCTCGTATGTCTACCGCTTCCATCTCTGAATAATTCGTCAGCACCGAACCAAAGTTCGTGCACCTAGAGAGTTGTACGAAAGTTCCCAACCAGAACCAAGAGACGAAGACACATTCGGTTTT
Source organism: Laminaria ephemera (assembly GCA_036873875.1). NCBI lineage: Eukaryota > Phaeophyceae > Laminariales > Laminariaceae > Laminaria > Laminaria ephemera. Next base: position 7,721 of record JAYJMJ010099508.1, on the reverse strand, counting down.
TGATTTCTTACCCATGTCGAGCGATTTACCCTCCTCGTGATGTTGTTGTAGAAGAAGTTCTTGTTGGTGGCAACGTCGATGTGTTCCTCCCGTGCTGCCACATTCAACCCGGCGTTCGTGTCTATCTCACGGGACTAAAGTGCAGTTGGGTACAAGGTGGTTTCCGGAGGTGCCGTGGTCGCGTTGTGCTTGCCCTCCTTGCCGTCCTCGATGGTGTTCACGTTGTTCATCCTGTATGTGTTGTACATGGTGTGGCCGTTCATAGACGCGGAATTATAACCGATCTCGCTGTATCAGGCGGTCCTCGGATACGCCGCGCTTGCCAGAGGTACAGTGGGCTGGTGGTAGGTGCCCATCTTGGCATTCTGGCTGGTCTTCACGCTGTTAATCGTGGTGAGTGTAGCTCGGCTCGATCTTCGTCCGTCTCGAAGGCGCTGGGATACGTCGCGGCTGCCGGACAAGTAATGGACGAATGGTAGTTGTCCTTCTTGAGATTTTTCGCTGTGTTCGTCTTCGTCGTGTTCGCGCTATTCGTGGTGTACATGGCGTCCGTGTAGCTCGAATCCACCCCATAAGACTGGATTACGTTTGGGCACGTCGCACTTGCCGGAGCTGCTGTGGACTAGTGATAGTGGTTCTTCTTGCCCTTCTTGGTGGTGTTGACGCTGGTCGCGTTGTTCATTATGTTTGTGCTATACATGGCTTCCGTCTCCTGCGTGAAGATCGAATCGGTTTGGCCCGATTGGAAGGCGCTTGAGGACGTCGAGCTCGCTGGAGTGGCCGTGGGCTGGTGGTAGTTTCCCTCCGCCCCAGTGTTCACGTTGGCCATGTTCTTCCCGGTGTTCATGGAAGTCGTGTTGCTCGTGGTGTTGGTGTTGTTAGGACTGAAATTCGAATCGCGCTCGCGGGACAGGAAGGAAGTCGGATACCACGCGATTCTCGAAACGTCCGTGGGCGAGTGGTAGTTGCCCTTCTTGGCGTTCCCGGTGGTCTTCACGCTGGTTATGCTGTTGGTCTTCCCTATGGGTTCCAAGTTGTGCGTGAAGCTCGTTTCGACCTCGCCACACCGGAATGTGGTCGGATACATCGTGATCGCTGGAGGTGCCGTGGGCTGGTTGTCTTTGGTTTTTTTGCCATTCGTGGTGGTTTTGACGTTGTTCATGCTGGTTGTGTTGTACACGGGGCTCCTGTTGGGAGCGAAGCTCGAGTCGATATCATCGGTTTTTCAGGGGTTGGAATACGAGGTGGTTGTCTGAGCTGCCGGAGGTGGACGGTAGGTGCCCTTCTTCCTGTTCTTCGCTGTGTTCATATTCGTCGTGTTGTTCGTGCTATTTGTGGTGAACGTGGTGTCCGTGTAGCTCGAGTCGAGCTCTCCAGACTGTGATGCGTTTGAATACGTCGCGTATGCCGGAGCTCTGTGGATTCGTGATAGTTGCCGTTCTTGGCGTTGTCGACGTTTTTTGCTTTGTTGACGCCGTTCGTGCTGTACATGGCCTCCACATCCCGCGTGAAGCTCGAGTCGGTCTGGCCCGATTGGCCGGCGCTCGAGTACGTCGCGCTCGCCGGAGCGGCCATGGTGTGGTGGTAGTTGCCCTCCGCGCCGGTGTTCACGTTGGACATGTTCTTCCCGATGACGCGTGCCACGATAGAGGTAGCGCTTTTCGGCGTTTTTGTTTCTGAATGACGGGGCTCCTTAACCCGAATTCGTCGAAATGTCATCCTTGTTTTGCAAAAAATCAATTGTATACCTAGGCCATGGGTTTCTCCACCTGGTTGCACTTTCAGTTTACTCAAAATTAGTTTGTGGGTGAGGTTCAGAGCTCCTCAAGTGAGGAGCCTCAGAAAAAAACGGGTGCACCTCTATCGTAGCATGTGTCGGATGTTCATGTAAGTAGTGTTGCTCGTGATGTTGGTGTTGTTAGGACTGAAATTCGAATCGATATCGCTGGACCGGAAGGCAGTCGGATACGGCGCGATTCTCGAAGCTACCTTGGGCGAGTGGTGGTTGACCTTCTCACCGTTCTTAGAGGTCTTCGTGTTGTTCATGCTGTGCATGTTGTTGGTTGGTGTTTGTGTTGTTAGGAGCGTAGCTCGGAACGATATCACCGTAATGGAAATCACTCAGATACGACCCGTTTGCCGGAGGCCCCTAGGACGCATTGTAGCTGCCCTTCTTACCGCTTATTGAGGTGTTCGCGCTGTTCATAAAGTTCGCCGTATCCAGATTACGCCTGTCATAACTGTCAATTGAGGGGGGCGGTGTCCGTGTTAGGAGGGTTGATCCCATGGTCGTTGAAGCGAATGCTGTGCGACTCCAAGATAATGAACGACTTGAGCTTGAAGCAACACCGGAAAGTGCCAAACATCTTCGATGCTCATAGTAAACAACCGTACTCATTACACCGTCTATGTTATGCACGTTGTACGCCTAGTGTTTGGTATATATCAAGGTCCCGCATTGGTTTTGCTGAGAACGACCCCCGATCATGAACCCTCGTCTGTGGTAAAAGTTCACTAAACGATATTGTTTGGTCGAACGAATACGCAAGGCAGTATGTAACACGATATGTCAAGGTATCGGCTGTGAATATTTGGGCTGTCGCTAATTTTTAAACGGAGGAGGGCATGGACTATTTTAAATACACGCCCCGACAAAAGCGGAAGTATGTCGTCTCATCCGTCCATATTCCAATGCTGGCCTTGATCTCGGATCAACTCCGATGAATAACCTGAGGTCACCTCCTCGCCTAATTTGATGCCATCGTCCCGTAGTCAGCACCTTAGTACTCTGCTCAGGGGCCCTGTCATGAATGGAGTGCGACGTGAACAACAGCAGAAAAAGAAAATTTAGGACGACGTACGGAGTGAGGAGAGGCTATTAAACTCATGTGGTATAACGCCGGGCGTACTTAGGTGCATGTTGGTTGCTGTGTCCGAAATTTGTTTTGGATGGTACATCTGGCTTTGGCGGTCCAAGGGTCAAAGGGACTACCTATTTCAAATGTTTGTTCAAATGGCGGTACTATCTGTAGTGTCAATCCCCTCCTATTGAATTGCCCGTAGCGCAACCCTTACCTAGCGCATTGTGTTTCAAACAGCCTAGCCGTTCTCAGACTGTACGACTCGTAATGAACTGTCCCTTTGGTTGCGCTGACTCCCCCTTCCCCCGTCTATGGAGGGCCCGAGTTAAACCATATCGTGCAAGGCGTTGAGTTTTTGTTTCGTGTGCACCATCGTGTCCCTTTGGTAGTTATGGGGTCGTGGATGGGTGGGTGGATGAGTGGGCGAGAACCCACCAGGCGACACGGCTCAAGAATCCGTGTATGACTATACAACATACTGAAATTACCGTAGTTGTGCAGCCTTGAAAATATGTACAGCAACATTATTCTTGTATGTTCGGGCGATCATAGGTATCTCTGAGAGTTTGCAAATCTCGCGTACAGTAGAACAAGTGCGTAACATCTTCTCCTCCGTCTTTATCATAGGCGGGAATCAAGGATGACGGCACCACGTCTTATCCTGCGAAAGTAGACATCTACCGACGTTGGAATTGGACGTCCGTTACATTGCGGGCAAACGCTGATGAGATTCCAGTGCGCGGGTCATACATAACAGGTCCGTAGTATGCGAAAATGGGTCGCAATACAATTCGTGTATGTGTGTAGAAATGGTCGGCGCCTTACGCAGGTGTCTGCAGCTTTTAAACGTATGCCGTATGACCAACTTGTGTTATTGTTCTTATGTTCCTGAAATTGCCTTGCAGCCGATCCGCCATGTTGCTCCTTTTAATTCACGGTTTCCGGCCCTGGTCAAGAGAGTTGGTGGCGTAACCGGTAAATAACGTAGTCCCGCCAGATGGCCGGACAAATGCTACGGTAGTGAAAGCACGTTTAGGGCATCAAGGTTCAGAGGCCAACGGCGCCTCATGCGAGTACCTACCCTACATACTATAAATGCTGGAACTGTTTTGAACTTTCGGTTCCATGATGTGCACCGGCAAGGAATCGTAGATCGGTTTGTTTCGCTGCACGAGCATTGTTATATAAAGTCCGTTTGAAACGTAGATACAGATCGACTCTAGTGAGTGGCCTAAAATATATTGTGAAGCTGAGTGTACGTCCTCTACCGTAGCGTTTATAGCGGAGCAACCACGAACGATACTGTGCACTTCTGCCGGAAACACGGTGGATAACGCAGGAAGGTACAGCGGAGCCGGGTGTTCTTGGACGTTTTCGCGCGCGGTTCGGGTCCATCAAAATGAGAGGTAGCACTGACCTCCTCGCCGCCGCTCTGTCGATCGGCCGGTCCCTCGATGCCCCCCGTTTTTCGTCCATCGAACTCTTTGCTTCATTCGTCGGCCCAGTCGCTCCGTCGAATTTGGTACTTCGTGTTTTGATATGCAGTAGTATTCAGTCAAACACATGTTCCGGTATGTAGAGTCTATGGAATCATGTCACGAAATGTACCAGGTACTGGTAAAAATAATACGTGTACAGTAAAATCCTCTATTCAGCTAGAGACGGAGGTCGTTTGGTCGCGATTCTACTCTCGAGTACCCTGTCAGCAGAAGCACACGGCTTGAAACTCATTCACACATGACGTCGAAGACAGGACACGGTTTCGAAACTCTCTGCCAAACGACTACTTTTCAGAACCAGGATATGTACCGGTACAAAAAATGTATGAACAGTAAACTCCACTGGTTTGCGATAGAAATACGTGTAGGGCGTTTTGGTTGCTCCTTTGCTCTTGGGTACTCTTTCAGCACAAGCAGCTGGGTGGCAAGTCATTCACACAGGACGGCGACGGCAGCACGCGGTTTCGAAATCCTCCGTCAAAAGTGAATATTATTCAAATCCAGAATACTTGCTACGCGTGCGTGTGGCTTGTGCCCCGGAGACGTGGTCTCTCCGGGTCCCGACGCGTGCTACGATAGAGGTAGCACTTTTCGGCTTTTTTGTTTCTGAATGACGGGGCTCCTTAACCCAAAAGCGTCGGAATGTCATTCTTGTTTTGCAATAATCTAGATTTTTTGTATGCCTAGGCCATAGGTTTGTTCATCGGGTTGCACTTTCGTTCTTCTCAAAATCAGTTTTGGGGGTGAGGTTAAGAGCTCCTCAAGTGAGGAGCCCGAGAAACAAAATGGTGCACCTCTATTGTAGCATGTGTCTCCCCGCCTAAATACTAAATATGAATGGACGCGTGCTACCATAGAGGTATCACTTTTCGACTTTTTTGTTTCTGAATGACGGGGCTCCTTAACCCAAAAGCGTCGGAATGTCGTTCTTGGTTTGCAATAATATGAATTCTTTGTATGCCTAGGCCATAGGTTTTTCTCATCGGGTTTGCACTTTCGTTCTTCTCAAAATCAATTTTTGGGGTGAGGTTAAGAGCTGCTCAAGTGAGGAGCCCGAGAAACCAAATGGTGCACCTCGATCGTAGCATGTGTCTCGCCGCCTACATAGTAAATACCAATGGACGCATGCTGCGGCAGAGGTGCACCAATTGTTTTCAGAGGCTCCCCACGAGAGGAGCTTTATACCTCATCAGAAACCTGATTTGGAGAAAACCAAAAGTGCTACGTACCCGATGAACAATCTCATGCCCCAGGTATACAACGGAAAACATTGCAAAAAAAAACATTACATCCCGACGATTTTGGGTTCAGGAGCCCCGTCATTCAGAAAGTGTTTCAGCCGAAATGTGCTGCATCTATCGTGGCACGCGTCAATGGAACGTTGGCCAGGCATACGCACGACCCAAACGTGTATGTTGCCATCCGTGTGTGTCCCAAAGGTCTCACGTTCCAAGTGGGGGGGCGGGGCGTTGTATTTAACGCGTCCTGTATTTGGTGCGAAACAATGTACTTGGTACGAACTATGGAGTAGTTTTGGAATCGCTTTGAACACTGAATCCACGTTGCCAAGATAAGTTTCAGCAGCAGCACTGCGCTTGGAAGGCATGTAAAATCATGGTTTTCAACAAGCCAAATGCGGTGTGGTCGGTAGTACGTGTACTGGGGGGTTCACGCAATATTGGCGATGGCTTTGACAGATGGATACCTGGTGATATTCAACACTACTGCGTGAAATTGATTATCACATAGAAGCCAATGACTAGCGACTTAGCCGACCGCGTCGCAAATGGTTTAGGTGATGTCATTAAGCAGGATAGTTGCAGTTGGCGCCTCCAACCAGGTATATCCAAGTTCAAGTACAGAGTCATTTAAAGTGTTTTGGGAGGCGGTTTCGTAACTGCATGAATGTTGCGCCCAATCAACGAAGCAGCAGGGGTGCGTCCGACGGTTGTCAGCGGAGTGACGTCAGAGCTGTTGCGAAGAGAGAAGTAAAACAATTGCATGCGACGAACCTTGGGGTAGGAGGATCACAGCGTGGTAGAAGATATCGGGGGAGGGGAAGCGTCAGCCGAACTAAGATTCGCCTTCTGGATGCCTATCGAAAAGTTCGGATTTTGCAAGCCTAGAGGTGTGCGAGAGGCACTGTGAAGCAGTACATCTTTTGTGAGTTCTACTGATTTCCCACATTTGCATTCCCTCCGCATTGCATCGGCACTTGCTTCCGCATACAGCCCCTCAGGATGGGCTATTTATTGGTGATATGATGACTCCTCGTGGGAGGTGTAGTCACCCTTGTGGTACCCCCTAACTAAGCCGGAGGTTACTGTGCTTCTTCGAAACAGGGTCGCCTTGCGCTTTGTATTCAGAAGACATCGGGACAAGGCAAGCGACTACGGTTTCAAGCACGTTTGAGTGATCCTTCCATGGAGGCACGAGTCAGTGTCTGGATCGAAAGAAAACCGTGCTATATTTTCTATACATAGTACGGACCAGGTCGAGGCTTGGAACTACCGCAGTACCAAGCACGTGCTGCCGGTCCAATACCGAAGACATTCTGCAGAACGGGCGTCCCACCGTGCAGTATGTTCAAATGACTTCGGCTTTTAACAATCCCTACATTCGTGATAACACTATAATACTGATACACACTATGTTTTTTTTTTATTTGAATGCGTACGTATACTTATTACGTACCGGCACCTGGGTTACAACCATCTACCGGGCATAAGAAACAAGGTGCCGGATGTACCACAACAGCATATTCTCTGTTGACTGGTACCTGGTATATGGTTTACGAACATATGTTTCACCAGCAGCACTTACCAGAAAAAAAATAGAAGGAACAACGGGGAGAGGGTGGTGGGAGAACATGCCATTGACAGAACAGCATGTGTTATCCTATTAACTCAGGCACACGCAGCAGCCGGGTATAACAACAGTCAGTGTGACATGAACGGATGTACTTTTGGAAATACAGGAGTCTAACCGACCGGGCTGCTTAACTGAGGAGCTCCTCAATGCATTTGCAATCCCACTTGTGTGTTGCAATTTGTTTTCGATAACGCCACACCCATTGTATGCGATTGTTCATCTGGTGTTGTTCTCCGAACAAGGATTCCCAAAGTTGGGTATTGGTGAGGTATATAGAGTAGTGTTGGTAAGCAACTAAAATAAGCATGCTTAATCACGTTTTTTTTGGGTTGCTTAATCTAAGCATAATCAAAGCAACGTTGCCGTGCTTATTTGCTTAAAAAGCAAATAAGCATGCTTAACTAAGCAACCGAAATTAGTTGATTTAAGCATGCTTATTTGCCTTTTTTGTACTAGATAGCTTCGTACTTTAGCGTCGCGGCACTGCTGT
>JAYJMJ010099400.1:0-18756 GCA_036873875.1 Laminaria ephemera | reverse complement strand
GAGTTGCGGGGAGATCGGGGTGCGCATGACTGTCCTTGGGAGCGTGATCGTTGGCGTCTGGGACGCCCTGGTCCAGGGACAGTATCGAGAAGGTAGTAGTATCTTCTACGGTACTAATAGAGAAAGTTGAAAACTGTGACTGATCACACAACGGCGATAACCGTCGAGGCGCTCTCGCATTTCACGAACATGGTCGGCGGCCGCTGGAAGATTGGGATCCTCTACAGCATCGGGTGCGACGGCAAGGCTCGATTCAACGAGCTAGTGACCCGGATGAGTCCGGTCACCCCTACCACCCTGACGCGTCAGCTTCGGGAGCTAGAACGCGACGGGCTTGTCACCCGCACGCAGTACAACGAGATCCCGCCCCGGGTCGAGTACGACATCACCGACACCGCACACACGCTGATCCCTGTTCTTGAGGCGATCGCTGGGTGGACGACAACCCATGGTCGACAGCTCACCGATGCAGTGGCGAGTGGCCACTCCTAGGCGTGATTCAGCTTGTGCGCCCGGAAGTGGCTCTGTAGTAGTCCGCCATCGCGGAGCGCGACGTAGCGGACTTCGCACCACTTCCGGAACGCATCGAACTCAACCTCGCCGAGCGAGTCAACGAGCGCTTCACGCAGCACCGTGTCGGTGCGCTCTAGCAACTCGCGAGAGAACTCGGTGAAGGCAGCGGTGCGGTCGACCAAGGACACGTCGATCAGGCCTGCTTCCTCAACTGCTGCGACGAACGTCGCTGTATCCACGAAGTGGAAGCTCAGTCCTCGTTCCCGCAGTAGACCGTCCCAGCCTTGGAACGCAGCGTTGTCCGCTCGCACTAGCCATTCCGAACCGACGAGAACGCCCCTTGGTCGTAGCACCCGTCGAATCTCGGCGAAGAACTCCGCAAGCGCTTCAAGGTGGCAACTCACCGCGTTCACATAGATGCAGTCAAAGCTGTCCGTTTCGAACGGCAACGGGCCCGCCGCACCCTCAACCAGCGTTGCACGCGACTGCATCCCCGTTTCGGCCACCAGCTCATCGGCCCGCACCAGGTTCCCCGCATCGACGTCGAAGCCGGTCACGTGCTTTGCCTCTAGCCGGGTCAACATTGCGACGGTTGCTCCTCCTAGGCCGCACCCGAGGTCGAGGACGTCGGAATCGCGCAGATCGATCCCGTCAAAGATCAGGGCCACCTCGTCAGCGCCGCCGCCCGAGAGGAAGCCGCTGCCGTACAGCATCTCCATGTTGTCGACGTTGCGGCGGTCGTATCGATTCTCAGAGCTCATCGGCCCAACGTAGCCTCAGCGCGGCACGCCAGCTCGCCTGACCTGCCCCGGGATTCCACCGGGGTAGTCTCAGATAAGGCCGTGCTTGGTGGCAAGAACAGCTGCTTCGGTTCGATCCTTCGTTCCGAGCCGCTGAATGATTGCTGACACATGGTTCTTCACGGTTCCAGCGCTGAGGTGCAGCTGCTGGCCAATCTCCCGGTTGCTCATGCCGGCCGCTGCGAAACGGAGGACATCGCACTCGCGCGGTGAGAGTCCCTCAAAGCCGACCGGCAGTGGCGGGAGGAGAGTTGGTCGGGGCGAATCTTCACCCGATTGATCGGCTTGGCGTTCCTCACCGTGCCCTTCCACCAGCAATCGCGTGGCCTCGGTCGTCATTTGGACCACGCCGGCCGCTGCGGACCGGATTGAGCTGGCGAGATCCGCTGCGGCAATGTCCTTTGTGAGAAAACCTGCCGCACCAGCCGCCAGCGAGCGCTTGATCAGATCACGTTCCTCGAAGGTGGTCAACATCAAAACGATGATCCGGTCGTCGAAGTCGCGAATTCGCTGTGCTGCCTCGATACCATCGATCCCGGGCATCCGGATATCCATCAAGATCACATCCGGCCGGTGCTCTTTGGCTAGTGCTATCGCCTCTGCCCCGTCGGCTCCGGTAGCAACGACCTCGATGTCTTCGCCGAGCGCAGCGAGCGAAGCGAGACCCTCCCGAATCATCCACTGATCGTCGATCACGAGCACCGAGATCGGCGCACTCATCTGAGACACGGCACGGTTGCGGTGAGCGTGGTCCCGTCACCCGGACCGGAAGCTACATCAAGGCGACCGTTTACCCGCTGGAGCCGCTCCTCAAGCCCGCTCAATCCCAGGTGAACGGCGCTCGCGTCAGTATCGAACCCGACCCCGTCGTCAGCGATCGTGAGCATGACGCTGGAGGTCTCCTTGGCCTGCGTCACCACGACGTTCGTTGCGGCTGAGTGCCGAACCACGTTGGTTAACGCCTCCTGAGCGACTCGATAGAGAGTGATCTGCGTCAACTGATCGACCGGCTCCAAACCGCCTTCAATCACCAACTCAACACTGAGCGAGTGCGACGAGACCCGGTCGACCAGATCGGGGAGGGCGTCGGCGAGGGAGAAAGGCGCTGACTCGGAACGGGCCGCGTCGACTGCGATACGGGTGTCGACGAGCGCCTCGTCGACGGCTCGACTTGCGAGGTTGATCGATCGGTGCGCTCCCGCTGGATCATCGTCCCAAAGCGCTTGCGCTGCACGAAGCTGAATCGAGGAGGCGAGAAGACTGTGCCCAACGCTGTCGTGGAGCTCCGCAGCCAGTTGTTCTCGTTCGTCGATACGAGCGATGTCGGCCTCGCGTGTCAGAGCGAGATCAAGACGGCCTAGAACCATCCCAAGCAGCGTGGTCATCGACAACGCTATGAACAGCACCATGGCTGATTCCAGGTTGTTGCCGCCCCATGATTGGCTCTCGAGCGATACGAGCAGCAATGCGAGAAGGAAGACTGCGATAATCGTGCTGCGCCTCAAGGGATCGTGCCAACGACGAGCGATGTGCACGAGCGGAACGGCGAAGAGCAAAACCGCGTAGGTCGGGTCGGCGATTAGTGCAGCTATCGTCGCCGCCACAAGCACCGTCACCCAGACTCCTAACGCCGGCTCAATGAGATTTCGCTTTGGGACGAACAGCGAACCGACAGCGACGCAGATTGAGCACAGGCAGAACACGACGAGCCCAACGGTGTTGCCGATCTCGAACACCCCGCTCGGGGGCTGCCCTTGGAACCAGTCGATAAGCCCGACCACCAAGACACCACCAACCGTCATCATGGCGATAGCGGTAGAACCGCCTGGGGTCGACAACTTCACATCCACAGTTTCCATGCTGCCAGACCCCTCATCAATCGCTGCCTCGAGGGCGAAACTAGGAGCCGACGGTGAAGCGGAGCAGCACGGTGTTGTCAGATTCAAGATCGGGTCCCCAGATCAGCTCGGCGGACGAGCTCCAACCAATCTCGTCGTAGCCGTCCTTCGGGCCGACGTCCGACGACGACCATGTCGTGGCGTTCGACCAGCCGGAGTCGTCGAAGGCGGCATCGGCCCACCCGGCCGGAGCATCGGCGATTCGGCTCTCGCACTCGGTGTCAGGGTTGGCCGACTTCTCACAGTCCTTGTTGAGCGGCGCCTCGTGAATGACCAACGCTTGCCACTCGCTCGACGACGTCGCCACGATTGCTCCGGTTGCCTCGTCGGTGATCTGGAGAATGAAGCCGCCATCGCCCATCTGTTGGTTACCTTCGCCGATGTACTCAATTCCCGAGTCGGTCTCCTTGAAGTCCTTCGCCTCCACAGCGATGGTCAACGGATAGGTGGCCTCGAACGATATGGTCTCGGCGTTGAAGGACCGCTCGGTGGTGATCGGGACCGAATCCTCGCCGACCAGCTCTCCATTTACGGTGAGCGAGAACCAGTTGTCCGCCCACACTTCAGCAACGAACGACGAGCTGTCGCCATCGACAACCTCGGACGTGTCGGCCGGCTCGGCGGATTCAGCGCCAGAGGAACATCCCGAGAGGGCCAATGCGATGGCAATGATGGAGACGATCGCCAAGCGCGAGCGCATAAAGGGGTTTCTGTTTCGATTCACAATGTCAGGAGCCATAGGGGCAGTCTGCGCCCTCAGCAGAGCGATGAATAGTGCCACTCGGCACATAATCGCCCTTTCAGGCCCCTGCCGAATGGCACTCGCTCGTGCGGCCGCCGGCCTGAGCCGGTCGGTGACCCGGTTAGACCCGCTAGCTTTAGGATTGATGGGCAATCCCTTTGCCGCCTTCGAGCGCCCCGACCGCGTTTACCTGCTCAACCATTCGGTGGGTGTGCCACCAGCAACGCTGAAATCGCATCTCCAGGATGCTGTCGCGGCTCCGTGGCAGTCCGACCCGGCGCAGGCGTGGCCGCGTTGGGAACTCGAACTCGCCGGGTTTCAACAGGAGCTCGCGCAACTGTTCAACCATGATCCGCAATGGTTTTGCCATCAGGTGAACGTGTCGAGCGCATTGACAAAGATCCTTCACGCACTACCGCTCGACGAAGGCCGACCGGTAATTCTCCTTTCCGAGCGAACGTTTCCGTCGCTTGGTTATGTTGCCCAGGCAGCGGCGGCCATTGGCTACCAAACCCGCATGCTGCCTCGCTCGGTCGACACCACCGACCCCACCGTGTGGCGGTCGGCGATGTCGAACGACATAGGCGTCGTTCTGGTTGGCCACGCCGAGTCGAATACCGGAACCCAGCTTCCTGTCGCTGAGATCGTTAACGCCGCCCGGTCATGCGATGTGGTTTCGATCGTCGATGTCGCCCAGTCGGCAGGTGTGCTGCCGATCGATTTGCGGGCGTGGCAGTCCGACTTCGTAGTTGGCACATCGGTCAAGTGGCTCTGCGGTGGCCCCGGCGCCGGCTTTCTCTGGGTTGACCCCAACATGGTGGATCGGTGCCAACCGCTCGATGTGGGCTGGTTCTCCCACGAGGAACCGTTCGAGTTCGATATCAACGACTTCCGGTTCGCTCCCGACGCCCGCCGCTTCTCGGGCGGCACACCTTCACCGCTTCCGGCAGCCACAGCTCGGCACGCCCTCGTGGCGATAAACGACATCGGCATCGAAGCGATCTACCGTCACAACCTCGCTTTGACCCAGCAGCTCATCGACGCGCTCGACAAGAACCTCTTGGTGAGTCCGCCGGAGCAGGAGTTGCGTAGCGGCACCGTCGTGATCGACCCAGGCACCGAGCATCGCGTGCGGTTGGCCAAGGCCATAGCGTCGGTGGGGATCGAGATCGATGAACGGGCGGAGGGGTTCCGGATCTCACCGCATGTCGTGAATACGTCTAGCGACGTCGAACTCCTTCTCGAAACCCTGGATCTCGAAACCCTGGATCTCGAAACAAGGGACAACGCCTAATGACCGCATCTGAAACCCGCACCGAACTCGGTACGTGGATCCGCACCCGATTTGTTGCCATCAACACCGAATTGGAAGACCGGTACTGGGAGCAGGACGATCGTAACTCGGTGCAGTTGGGCGCCGAACTCAAGGCCGAACTGTTGGTCGCCGGTGAGGATCTGATCGCACGCCTCACGCCAGCCGACCTCGCCACCGGAGAGTTCGACGACCGCTTCGCGCTGCTGGGCGATGTCGGGTTGTTCATGTCGGCGGTGCGGCGCCACGAGATAGAACGCCCCGATGGTGGCCCGGCGGAACAGTCGCCGATTGCCGCACAGGTAGCGCTCCAACTCGGTGCATCGTTAGGAACCGCACCCCGGTTCCTCACGTCCCACAATCAAACGCACAACCTGGCAATCGATGGCCGATACCGAACGTTCACCTCAGCCGATTCCGAGCGCCTGTTCACCGACTACAACACCCGTTCGGTGTACGCGTATATGCGCGCAGCCGATGCCTTGGTTCGTACGGTTCCTCAAGGCGTGTCTCACCCGGCCACCCATGACCTGCTGGTCGTAGCCGCCGATGCGGTGCGCGAGGCCGTGGCATTGAACATCGAGTTGGCCGATCGACTCGACGTGGACGAGTTCTTCTTTCGGGTCCGGCCCTATCTCAAGCCGTGCCAGGTCGGCCGCACGCTCTACCGCGGCAACAACGCTGGCGACTTCGGTGCGTTCAACGAGATCGACATCATTCTTGGTCTATGTTCGATGGACGATCCGCACTACGCGGCAGTGGTTGTCGAGAAGCTGCCGTTCCTGATTCCCGACGATCGGCTTCGGCTCGAACGGTCATTGCGAGCACCAAACCTGCTCGACGGGTTCATGGAAGCGCTCGGTTCGGCCGGCCAGCCCTGGTTTCAAAAGAATGGCGCAGCGTTCCTCGACGTGGTCGAGGCCGTAGGGGAGGGTGCCCGCCATCACCACGACGAGATCGTGGCCAGGTTCATCTCGGAACCTTCTGCGTCGATCGATGAAAGTCACAAGCAACGCATCACGGCAAGCGGCCCTCCGCTCGAAGTGCTAATCGCATCCCTTGAACGATTGCGCGATCAGCGACTGGCAGCGCCGCGTGCCGATGTGCCAACCCGTCACGACGACATCACCGCGCTACGAACGGCAATCGGCCGGTAACCGCCTCGGAGCGGGTGCGCTTTTGGCCAGCTTGTATCTGATGGGCAGGCTCTTATGGCGGTTCTGGCCACGTAGTCACCTTTCCCTCGTTCACGGTGGGTGTTCCGAACCGACGAGGACGCCCTGTGGTCGTAGCACCCGTCGAATCTTGGCGTGCCCAGGCCTACCGTCGAGCTCGCGAGATCTTGCGAACTGCGAGCGCTGCTCCAACCACTCCAACAAGAGGGGCCGCTCGCGTTCCCCATCGCATCGTGGTTACAACGCGCCGCGTCTCTTTCGTATCGTTCACATGGGGGAACGGTCGGTCGGGCACGGGTACGTCGAGAAATTCACACAGCGGACCCCATCCCTCGGCCACCTCGAAGACGAGGAGTCGCTCGGTCGGGCAGGTTGACCGAACGTGGTCCGCATGGCGGTTGAAGACGTCGACGGCGAAGTCGTGATCGGTGAACCGTCCATCGAATAACCCCTGCCAGACGAGTCGTTCCACCATCTCGGTAAAGCGCCCTACGGGAGGGACGGCTCGTTGGAACCATGTCGGGAACGCCGAACGAAACCCGTAGATCGTCGAATGGGTGCTTTCCCACCACCGGTCTGGATCGCGGACCGTCAGGATGACCTTGGCGTCGGGGTAGTGGGCCGTCAACTCTTCCCAAACACAGCTCACCGGATAGTCGACACCCGAGCCGAACCCTGCGAACAGCCCGTCCCAGTCGGCGTGTCCCTTGTCTGCGAACTCGAGCCACTGACGAACGTGTGAGGGGCGACGACCGGCTTCTTGCATGTGGTAGGTCGGGCCGAACCCGAGTTCCTCAAGGGCGTGCTTGAGCGAGAGCGTGCCCGTCCGACCAAACCCAGCTCCGATCACCCTCATCGACTGCATCCGATCATCGCCATCTTCTGAAACCTAGTTCCCTCGACCAGTGTCAGACCAGGATGAAGTCGGTCGGGTCGGGGGAGCGGGTCCACTGCTGATACACGTGGATCGGCCAGGGCGAGATCGTGAAGATATCGCCGTTGTTGTTCTTGAAGTACGAGTGCTGGATCGACCAGTGGCTCCACACCAACGTCTTCATCTCGGCCGAGCGGCGGGCATTGAACTCGTCGTGAGCCTCGACGGTGGGTTCCATCGTCTGATGGCCCTCGCCAAGCAGTAATTCAAGACAACCCATGATGTAGGCCACCTGACATTCCGACTGGAAGATCAGGCTGCCGCCATGGGCCAAGTGGGTGCCCGGGCCATACACGCAGAACAGGTTTGGGAAACCGGGAACAGTCACCCCCAGATGGGCCTGTGGCTCTTCGCCCCACACGTCGCCCAACACCAGATTGTCGCGCCCGGTAATGGTCATTGGCCAGAGGAATCGGTTCTGGTGGAAGCCGGTGGCGAAGCAGATCACATCCACCTCATGGAGCTCACCATCAGCAGTGCGGATGCCCTCGGGCTCGATCCGCTCGATGTTGGTGCGGATCAGGTCCACATCGTCTCGCTGCAGGCAGCGCAACCAGGAGCCGTTGTCCTGCAGGGTGCGCTTGCCGGTAGCGGGGTAGTCGGGGATGACCTTCTCCAGTAGGTCGGGATCATCTCCGACCTGCTCCCGGATCCAGCCCTCGAAAAACTGGCGGGTGCCCTGATTGCGTGCGCTGATCGCCTGGCCATCACTGTCGTCGAAGTCGGGGTCGATACGGCTCGAACTCATGTCGCCGCCCGAGCCCGGCCAGAACTGCTGGAACCGGAACCAGCGCCCAAAGAACGGCAAATGACGGATGGCCCACTTCTGGCCCTCGGGCACCTGATCGTGATAAATCGGATTCGGGAACATCCACTGCGCCGTGCGCTGGAAGATGGTGAGGCTCTCCACCTCATCGGCGATGGTCGGCGCAATCTGGAACCCGCTTGCGCCAGCCCCGATCATGGCCACCCGTTTGCCAGCAAGATCTACGGAGTGATCCCAACGGGCTGAATGGAAGGCCGGGCCGGCAAAGGAGTCGATGCCCTCGATGTCGGGGAGCTTGGGCCGGTTGAGCGAACCAACCGAGCTGATCACGGCGCGAGCGGTAAGGGTTTCGGCCGACCCGTCGGCGCTGCGTATTTCGACGGCCCACGTGCTTGTTGTTTCATCCCAGTTGGTCGACGACACCTCGGTCTCGAATCGGCAGTGCTTATCGATGTCGTGTTTGTGCATTACGTCAGTGAAGTACTGCTGAAGCTCGGGCTGTTGGGAGAACCACTCGGTCCAGTGGTCGGCCGGCTCAAACGAGTAGCAGTAGAAGTGGCTGCCAACGTCCACCCGGGCACCGGGATACCGATTCTCCCACCAGGTGCCGCCGGGGCCGCCGTTCTTTTCCACGATGGTGAACGGGATTCCGGCCTCGGCCAGGCGAATCCCGGTGAGCAGTCCCGACTGACCGCAACCGATCACCACCACCGGAAACTCCTCTCGAGCTTCTGCCGGGATCTTCTCCCGCCAGGCCACTCGATGCGGATCAGGGTCGGACAAGCCCATCTCGTCGAGCATCATCGGCACCACGTCGTCGGGCAGAGGTTCGACGGCAACGAAGTCCATCATTTCCTTCAGTAGCGTCCGGTCGGGCTGAACCGGAGGCAGCTCACAACCACCGTCTCGATAGGTCAGAATCACTGGCAGCGCCCGTCGGCGAACCTCGGCCATATCGGCCGGATCCATGAAGCCCGTGTACTCGTTGAGGAACATGCCCTTGGGTCGCAGTTCGCTTCTCACCCAGCCCGGGTCGCCGGTCAGGTGAACCATCGAACACATCAGGGCCGGGATACTCACCTCCTCCAGCGCAGCCGCGATGGCAGCGTCGTCGTCGGCGATAGGGAGTCCGGCGTAGGGATGGCGGTCGGTCGAAGCATCAGTCACCGCCACAGTGTTGCGCAAGATCAGCATGTTGCAGCGGCCCAGTCCCACGCTTCGGACTCCGGACAGCGGGGCAGGCGAGCAGAAAAGTAAGCACGCTGGGGTCAGACCCCAGCGTGCTTACTTTGTCGAAGTGTGGTGTGCTGTCGAAATTTTCGAGGCGGATGGTCTGAATCGCCCGACCTGCAACCGATTGAGCCATGCTGGTGTTCTCTTGACTGTGAACCCGCCGACAAGCGAGCAACTCGCCGCCAACCTCGATCAGTCGTTCCCACACTTCGTTGACGAGCATGCGCAAATGGTGCTCACGCTTGCCATCCGGCTGACCGATACCCACACCGGTCAGGACATCACCCAGGAAGTGTTCCTCCGGGCGTACCAGGCCATGAGCGGCTACGGGCGAAACAGGGTGCTTCAGCTCAGCGCAAGGCCTTGGTTAGCAACGATTACCCGCAACCTGGTGCGCAACGAGTATCGGCGACGCGACCGGCGGGCCACCGTACCTCTCGGTGCTGACGAACAAGCGTCGACCGATGTGATCGACATCGAAACGGTCGATGGCAATGACCTTCTCAACCAGATGTTGGGCTGCCTCAGCGATGCGCAACGCGAGGCCGTAGTCCTTCGCCATGTTGTTGGACTTTCGATCCGCGATGTGGCGCTTACGATGGCGGTTCCAGAGGGAACAGCAAAGTCGCATGTATCGCGTGGGCTCGATCGCCTTCGTGCCGAACTCAGCCAAGCAACGCCAAACAAAGGAGAGCAGTCGTGACCGACCTGGACCCGCTACTCAACGATTCGGGCATCGAGCCCTCAGCAACGTTGCGCGAACGTATTCTTCATGCCGTTGCCGACCAGACCGAACCTTCGTCTGGCTACCACCTTGCGCAGATGAACACCGCCCGGTTCCGCCAGCCGATGGAACATCCTGACATGGTTGGATTCGTCGAGATGCTCGACCCGATGAACCACCAAGCCGACTCGGCGTCGGGTTTCATTTGGCGGCTGACCGACGAGGACTCAAACGACGCGACCTCGATCACCTTCTATGAAGACCCGTTGTTGTTGGTGAACGTGTCGGTGTGGGCCGATATCGATTCGCTTCGGAACTACGTGTATCGCACTGGACATGTAGACATGGTCAAGCGTCGCGACGAGTGGGCCGAGGCCATCGAAGAGGTCTACATCGTCTTGTGGTGGGTGCCAGAGGGTCACGTTCCCGACGTCGCCGAAGCCGATGCCCGGCTACGCCACCTCCGTGAGCACGGGCCAACACCCGAAGCCTTCACCTTCGCAAAGAAGTTCCCACCCCCACCGGCAGAGGCCACCAACTAGTCACGAACTGGTCGAAAAACTGGTCGCCCCAGCGACCACTCCTTCGACCAGAACGGGCACTACCTCGAACTGGTCGCGATTTTGGTTGCTGGGGCAGCCACCATTTCGACCAGAACGGATGTTGAGTGGTGCCGGTGGTGTTTCGCTATGCGGCGATGACGCAAGCGGCATCGCTGCAATCGATGTTCTTGGTTGCAGCGCGAAGGTGGCGGAAGCCGACCATGAGCAGAGCAATGTAGATAGCGCCAAAGGTAAGGCCAACGCCAATGGTGTTTCGGCCTACCAGCGCTCCGAAGGCGCTCCCGCCAAACAGCACTCCGAGCACCGCCATGATGAGCGGCAGATGACATGGGCAGAAGATGAAGGACACCAGCAGCCATTTCCGGCCGAGTTTCTCGCGATCAGGCGTCGCGGCAGCAGGCTTGGGCGCCGACTCCTGGTTCTCGAGAGTCTCCATAGAAACCCATCGTCGCTCCACCCGAAAACCTTGAGCGCCCAAAACCTCGAACTGGTCGAAAAACTGGTCGCCCCAGCGACCATTCCTTCGACCAGAACGGGCATGACCTCGAACTGGTCGCGATTTTGGTTGCTGCAGCGACCAGTTTTTCGACCAGAACGGTTTTCTGAGACCTGCGGGGGTTGGCGAGGTTCTGGTTAGGTGTCCTGGAGGCGGGTTGCGAAGGCTGCGCCTATGAATGCGACGGTTGCTGAAAGGACGAAAACCCAGGTGAATGAGCCGAGTTGATCGGCGAGGAGCCCGCCGATTTGGGGCGAGATCATCTGGGCGAGCCCGAAAGCAAGGGTGGCGGCGCTGAACGCCGGGCCGTAGGTCTCCGGCGTCGTGTGATCGACGATGTGGGCGATGATGAGCGCCGGCATTCCCGAGAACATGAGCCCAGCCCCAATCGCAGCGATGGCGACCCATGGTTGGCTGCCGGTGAGCGCAAGGAGCCCGCAAAGGCCGAAGATCACAAACGTCGCAATGAGCGTGACCCGGCGGCCGATCTTGTCCGAAAGCGGGCCAAGTGAGATACCCCCGAAAATGGTGGCGGCTCCCAGCAGGGAAAACATGGTTGCTGCCTGATCGGAGGAGAAGCCCGAATCGTCCTCGAGGCGAGCCACAAGAAATCCAATGACCAAGATGTAAGAGAAACCAAACGCCGCGTAGGAAACCGTGGCCGGGATCCAGCCCGGAACGGTTCGCAGCGCTGCGACCCCACCGAACCCTCCGGCCGCCGATGGGCGATCGCCCTGGCTTCGCAGAAACGCAAAGATCCCGATGGTGACGACCACGGCAATCCCGAACTCGATGCGGTAGAGCGTCTGCCAGAACTCGCCGCCGTCGCTGCGCCGGTCGAGGTAGCGGGCCATCTGGCCGGCAAAGAGCACGCCGATGCCGATACCAGAACCGATGAGTCCGACGGCCATGCCTGCACGTTCGGGCGGCAGTGTTCGGGCGGCAATTGCTGGCGACGGAATCCAGATCATGGCTCCACCGAAGCCCATCGCGGTGAGGGCTACCGCCAGCGTTGGCCCGTTGGGAGCGATCGCTGCGAGTCCAAGTGCAGAGGTGGAAGTGAGAACTCCGATTCGCAGGAGTCCGACGAGCGTTACTCGAGATGCCATCCACGAAACGGCAAGGGTCCCGAGAAGATAGGCAGCCACATTCAGCGTCCCGAAGAAACCGGCCAAGGTATTGGATCCATCGAGCAGGTCGTCGCGAGCGCCGGGCAGAACGACGCCCCACGTGAACCGTCCGAACGATTGGGCGACACAAGCGGTAGCCATCACCAGACCAATAACGAGCCAGGCCTGCTCGGCGATGGAAGCCTTGCGAGGAGTCTCGCCTTGCTCATCGCTACTGGGCCGATTCGTCACGGGCGAACCCTAGGACGATGCGGATCACGGCAAGAAATGTGCAGCCATTTCCCATCTCGCCACCAGACCTGCACAGCATCCACAACTACGGGCCGCCGAAATCTCCGAAGGTGGAAGCGTGCCTGTTACCGCCCCGGCTCACCAAGCCTTCGTTATTCCACTCAAGCTTCGATGGCCTGAACGGTTCGATGCGACCGCGCTTTGCATCGGCGCCGCATCGCCCGACATCGCCTTTGGGATCGCTCCATGGATCGGCTGGAGGAACCATGACATCGAGGGATTTCTGTTCTTCTGCATCCCGTTTACGGTCATTGCGGCGACCATCTTGCGGTATCGAGGCGCAGAGCGACTCTTTCCCTACCTGCCAGACCTCGGTCCACTCCAGCTGCGCTCGTACGCCGTTATCGGGCAGCGCCGACCAGGGCCGATCATTACGCTGACGAGTGCCTGCCTCGGAGCGGCCAACCACATCATCATCGATGCGTTCACCCACCAGGGCCGTTGGGGTTCCTCGTACTTGGGGCTCGATACGGTCGTTGGACGCCTTCCAATCCGCGGGGACATGGCATTGGCCCGATGGCTCCAGTACCTCGGCCACACCGTGGGATCAGCAGTTGGACTGGTGTTGTTCGTTGCGATCACTAGCGGCGGACTCCTCGCCCGCTGGTACGGGAAGCGGGCGGTCCGTGACGTCCGGCGAGTGCATCCGACAGCTCGTCAACGCATGACGGCTCTCAGCCAGGCGGTTGCCCTGACCGCTGCATTTCTCTGGCTCCTACCCGACGGCACCGCCACAGAATTTTGGCTGATCACCGGGACGACCCTCGGGCTGCTGACGACGAGCCTCGTCGCCCCACGACCGAGCGCCGTAAAGGTTCCGGCCAGACAGAGGTGAGCGCGCCGAAAATCGGTGAACTGGTCGAAATAGTGGTTGCTCCAGCAACCACTATTTCGACCAGAACGGGTTGGGGCTAGGGTTCGGGCACTTCGGGGAGACGCCCGACCGCACGTAGGGGAGTGATGCGCATGCAACCAGGAAGTCCAGAACCAGGAAGCCCAGCACCGGGAAGCCCAGCACCGGGAAGTCCGGAGTGGTTTGCTCAGGTTGATGAGGAAGTCATCGACCCAGGTCGTGAGATCGTCGACCCGCATCATCACCTGTGGCCCGAGGGCGGCGCCTTGCCATACGGCATCGCCGATCTGTCAGCTGACACGCTCGTTGGTCATCGCGTCGTACAGACGGTGTTTATCGAGTGTCATGCCAGCTACGAGACCGACGGGCCCGGACACCTCCGTCCGGTTGGCGAGACCCGATTCGTCGCTTCATCCGATGATGAGATGCGCACGGCTCACCCCGACGCTCCGCCCATCGCTGGCATTGTGGCGGGCGCTGACCTCACGCTCGAGACCTCGCAACTCGACGAAGTCCTCGACGCACATGTCGAGGCGGCCGGCGGCCGGTTTGTCGGTATCCGCGACGCCCTGGCTCGGGCTCTGGAGCCCGAGGTGATGGCCATTGCCGGAACCGCCCCTGAAGGAAAGTCGGCCGACCCGGCGTTTCAGGCGGGGGTTCGCCATCTTGGCGAGCGCGGTCTCACCTACGACAGCTGGCACTACCACTATCAGCTCACGGAACTCGCCGAGGTTGCCGATGCGGCGCCCGACACCACAATCGTGCACGACCACTTCGGCACGCCGCTGGCCGTCGGCCAGTTCGAAGGCAAGTCCGAGGAGATCTTCGCGCAATGGCAGATCGATACGGCGGCTCTGGCCGAACGCCCGAACGTTGTGGCAAAGCTTGGCGGACTCGCGATGCCCGACAACGGATTTGGGTGGCACGCTGCCAGCCGCCCGCCAACCTCCGACGAGTTCGTCGAAGCGCAAGCTCGCTGGTACCACCACACCATCGAGTGTTTCGGCGCCGAGCGTTGCATGTTTGAAAGTAACTTCCCGGTCGATCGGCTCTCGCTGTCGTACCTCGTCCTGTGGAACGCGCTGAAGAAGATCGCGTCGGGCTACTCCGAAGACGAGCAGGCGGCGATGTTCGCCGGAACCGCCCGCCGCGTCTACGGGATCTAGCGGATCTCTCAATGATCAAAGCTGTTCTCTTTGACGCCGCTGGCGTCCTTACCTCACCGTTCTCCTTCGAGTTGGTGGAAGACGCGCTTGCCGCGGGCGCCGACGCCGATGTTCTGCTGGAGGTCTTGCTGCCGATCTTTTCGAGCAGTGACGTTGGTGAAGCGGGAGCCGAAGGTAGCCAGGTGGGGAATCAGCTTGAGCGAGGAGAGGTATCGCTGACCGACTTCTTGGACTCCTTGGGTGACGCCCGTCCTGATATCGAACTCGTCATCGAGCCGTCCAAGAGTACGTTCTTTGGTCATCGATGGACCGGCAACGAAGCGATGCAAGCCTTTGTTCACGAGGTCCACGAGGCTGGCTTTGCTACGGGTCTGGTGTCGAACAACGTCAGGGAGTGGCAGGACACCTGGGAGCGTGTGGTCCCAGATTCTCTTCCGTTTGATGCTCGGGTGTATTCGTGGCAGATCGGGGCACGAAAACCAGAGGCAGCGATGTACCAGCATGCACTCGACGCTCTGGGAGTGGCCGCAAACGAAGCGTTGTTTATCGACGACTTTCCGGCGATGGCCGAAGGCGCACGCACGCTCGGAATGTCAGCGATCGACTTTGTCGACGCAGTGTCGGCAATCGAAGAAGCCCGGCAACATCTGGGTTTGCCGACAGGCTGAGTTAGCGCCCAGCGAACTTGGGTTAGCTGGGTTTCTGGATCTGCTGCCAGTGCGCCGGAACGGCGGTTGTGGAATTCCCGCCCTGATCGGTGAGCATGGCGAGAATGTCTCTGAGCGACTTGGCCGGTGAGTAGAACCAGCCCTGGATCACGTTGAAGCCCATCTGGCGGGCGATGTCGAGTTGCTCTTGGGTCTCTACGCCCTCTGCGACAACCGTAAGTTCGAGGTCCGCAGCGAGCGCAACGATGGCCTTAGAGATGGCATGTTCGGCGGATCCTGGTTCGAGCCGACCAACGAAACTGCGGTCGACTTTGACGACCGAAAGCGGAAGGTCTCGAATGTGGGAGAGCGACGAGTAGCCGGTGCCGAAGTCATCCAGCGCAAGTTTCATTCCGCGTTCGTGGAGCGTCCGCAGGGCATTCAGCGCAGTGGGACCAGCATCGAAAGCGGCACTTTCGGTGATCTCGATACACATCGACTTCGGGTCGATGTTGTAGCGGTTCAGGGTTGCTTCAACCGTGCTGACAAAGTCGGGCTGGACAATGCTCAGCCCAGAGAAGTTGCAGGCAACACCAAGGCCTTCTTCTACGAGGGCGATTGCGGCTGCGGCTTTGCAGCTGAGATCAAAGGCTTTGCTGTCGAGTTCCCAAATGAGGCCCGATCCCGATGCAGCATCGACGAAACCACCTGGGGAGATCAAGCTTCCGTTGCGGCTGCGACAGCGCGCAAGCGATTCGAACCCAAGAAGACGGTTGGTGGTCGAGTCGACCAGGGGCTGAAAGTACATCTCGAGAGCGTTCTCATCGAGCGCTCGACGCAGTGTCTCACGTTGGCTGTCGGCCACTTTGGCGGCGTTCGAGAGTTGCGAGGTGAAGAGCTCCGCCCGGTTTCTCCCTTGCGCTTTGGCCGAATAGAGAGCGAGGTCGGCATGCCGAAGAAGATCGCCGTTTGAAATGTCGCTGGCTCGAACCTGCGCCACCCCAATCGATGCGGTGAGGGGGAAGGTCATCTCCTCGATCGTCACGGGTTGACGAAGTTCCACCATGATGCTGTTCGCGGTAGCGAGCGCTTCTTCTGCGGTCTTCGAGTCGAAAAGCACAACAAACTCATCGCCGCCGAGACGAACAACAAGATCGGTGATTTCCCGACCGGTCTGAACCTTTTTGGTGGCTGCTCGAAGAACTTCGTCTCCAACACGGTGGCCGTGGGTGTCGTTGATCAGTTTGAAGTTGTCGAGGTCGATGAGGCATGCCGTAACCAACAGGTCGGGATCGCGGCTTAGGTACGTCGCAAGCTGCTCTTCCATCTTGCGTCGGTTTGGAAGGCCAGTGAGCTGGTCGTGTAGGGACCGGAGCCGGAATTCTCGTTCGGTCCGGCGGGCCTCGGTGACATCGTGGAGTCCAATGACGGTGCCGATGGTTTCGCCGTCGGTGCCAAGGACTGGGCGACCGGCTACGACAAGGTTCCGATAGACCGAATCCGAGATGGTCGCCATCTCGGTGCCATCGAATTGCCGGCCGGAAAGAACCTGACGAATCGGGTGAAGCGATCCCTGCGCAAGGTGGCCCAACGTGTCGAGGAACTTCATATCATCGAGCTTGAAGGTGGCCGCCGGGACGTTTGTGTCAAGGCCGAGAATACGACGTGCCGAATCGTTCACCACGAGCAATGAACCGAGGGCGTCGGTTGCGATGATGCCGTCGTGAAGCTGTTCGACGATGGCGTTCGAGAGAAGCTCGTAGCGGTTGAGTGTGTTGGTTACTTCTTGGTCGTAGTTGCCGTCCCGCAGCGACAAGATGATGCCACCAACCCGCGGGTCGGCAGTCATGTCGCGCCCGGTGATATCGGTGCGGTTGTAGTGGCCGTTGCTGTGCTTCGCTCGCAGCACAAGCCGGTAGACCTCGTCACCACCCGCAAGCTTTGCTAGCGAGGTGAGAGCGGACTCGATGTCTTCGGGGTGTACAAGTTCGACGGCGTTTCGGCCGATGACTTCGGCTGGGTTGTAACCAAGCTGGCTCGAAATGGCCCGGTTGGCGAACAAAATCTGGAAGTCGTTGTCGAGAACCAGGACGGCATCGCGAAGAGAGTGAAGAACGGTGTGCGAGAAGTCCTCGTCCTTTGCGCTCGACATCGCCTTGATTGCGGTTGCACCGCAGAGCCGGGCGAGGCCATGCATGACATCGGCGTCGACCGACTCACCGGTTTCGGTGACGGTGAGTGCCCCAATGGCACGAGTTCCGAACCCGTTTCCGTCGCTCAGAATTGGAAAGCTCGTAAACCGGTCGCCGATCTGATGTCCAGTGCCGCCATCGGCAATGGCCTGTTCGGTAGGCCGGAGAGGGCGGGGCTGAAGTACCGAACTACCCAAAGCGGCGACCACAACCGCGCGGTGATCGTCAAAAAGGACCACTTCTGCGACGGATTTTGTAAGGCGGCTTGCGATGCGAACAGCATCGATGAGAGACGGGTCGCCAGATAGCTGCGCTACCGCAAACCGAACGTCCTCAACTTGTTGCACATACCTTCATCGACTCGCGATGAAGGTGGCTTTACCAAGGCTTCGTTATGTCAAAAACTCGGCGGTGGTGCCGCCGAGCTCGATCGGGCCCATTCCAAGCTTCGTGTGGTCCCACGAGCGCACCCGATCGACGTCGAGTCGCACGGCGACTCGCTTGTGCAGCATCGTTTCGACAAAAGGTGCCATCGCCTCGGTATATGGCCCGTTGTACCGCTCCCAAATGCTGACGCCGACGTTCCAAAGAGCATCGCTGTCGTCGATGATTTCGCCCCGTCCCTCGAGCGACACACCGCGCAGGCTGTCGTAGGTGTGTCCGTCTTCGATCAACACCGATAGTGCGTTCGACCTACGAAGGTTCACTACTTTTTGCGCCTTCGTTTTGGTTTCGAACCAAATATGGCCATCGATAACCGCAAACCACATTGCAACAAGGTGTGGCGTGCCGGACGGGCCCACGGTGGCCATAGTGGCAGACCGCGATTGTTCGATGAACGCCGTTACTTCGTCGTCGGTCATCGTGATGCGGGCCCGTTCGTTCGCTCCCACTAGGCGACGGCTTCCTCGATGCGAGCCATGGTGACTTCGTCCAGCCGTTCAACAACTTCGAGTGCTGCCATGTTTTCGGTGACCTGCGATGGACGGCTGGCGCCGGTGATGACCGTGGAGACGTTCGGGTTTTTCAGACACCAGGCAATGGCCAGCTGCGCCATCGAGCAGCCAAGGTCGTCGGCGATCGGAACAAGGTTGCGGACCTTGGCCATGTTCTCCTCGATCTGGAGCGCTTCGCTCAGCCAGTCGTACTCGGCTAGGGCAAGGCGACTGTCGTCGGGTACCCCATCGAGGTATTTCCCGGTGAGGAGCCCGGAGGCCAGCGGGCTCCAGATGGTGTTGCCGAGGCCGATTTCTTCGTAGAGCGGTGCGTACTCTTCCTCGACCATGGTGCGGCGAAGAAGGCTGTACTCGGACTGCTCGGT
>JAYJMJ010099188.1:0-18765 GCA_036873875.1 Laminaria ephemera | reverse complement strand
GAAGGCTTGCTCTTCAATAAAGGGCAGGATTAACACTCGCCAACTGTGCATCGGTTTGCCGTTCTCATCGGCAATGTAAGCGGGAGGGAAATGACGATGGGTCGATTCGTAATTGTGTATCGCCAAGACAAGTTGTCGCAGCTTGTTTAGATTCGCAATCCGATAGGCAACATGATTGGGCGTGCTAACTGGAAGCAACATTCCTACTAAACAGCCGCCAAACACAAACATTATAATCCACCCACTACAATCCAATGTGAGCGTCTGGTTGGTTTTTAGCCACCAGAACAAGACGACGGCCAACGCCCAAAAGATTCCCCATGGGCCAAGCAGTCCGACCGCTGCGGCGATCAAAGCAGTCAGGTAAAACAATGTCGGTAATCCGAACTGTGGCTGTACCGTTGTATCGGGTTGCAAGTTGGAACTGCTTGGGGTGCCAGCCATCGAGCTTGCCTTGAATTGCTAATTGAGGAATCGCCAGAACCAAATTTCGGAGTGTTGTCGCATGGGGCTTAAACGTCAATCACCATTTGATCGGCCGCAACAGTCGTATCCGCAAACACTCCCTTGATCGAATCGAGATCAAACGGAGTTTCTGATTCAATGAGCGGATTGATGTGGACCAGGAAAAGCCGTTTCGCGTTCGCTTTGGCAGCCACTTGAGCGACTGGCGTCAGACAACTATGCCCCGTCATCTCCGCTCGGTCTTCCCAGCCGTCAGCGAAATTGCATTCGTGAATCAGCGTGTCGACCCCGTGGATCGATTTGACGTAGTCGGCATCGGTCCGTGCAGTGGTGTCAGTGATGTAGGCTAGATTTCTATCAGGCCAATCGATTCGAAAACCGTGCGAGCCACCGGGGTGTTCCAATTCGAATGCGCTCAACCTCGACCCATCACTCAGTTCAACCGGTTTGTCGGATATCGCCTGGAATTCAAAATTCGGTTTCACTGGAAACAGAGCGATATTGTAAAGATGCTCTTCAATCGCGGCGATCTTCGTTTCTTCCACATGAACAGTGACTCGCGAAACGTCTTTCTCGAACAGCACGTCGTACAAAAAAGTCAGTCCGACCGAGTGATCCAAGTGGGCGTGTGACAGAAAGATATCCAACGTCTTGGTTTGTAATAAATCTCGTACGCGAAACATTCCTGTACCTGCGTCAAAGATAACACCTAGTTCGGGCAACATCATGCAAGCCGTCTGGCGATGATTGTTGGGGTGATAACCGGTCGTGCCTAAAAAGTGAAATTTCACGGGCTTGTTTCAATGAGCTTGTGAATTGGAGGGAATCTTAATTTTAACCGATCCTGCGACGCTCGTCAGCGCGGCAGAACCTTTAGTGGTTTGATCAAACTAAATGGAGTTTAGCAGCACTACCCCAATGGTTCTTACTCTGGAACCTTGAAGTCATGATTGGCTATGTAAGAACGAAAATTGAGCTCACGACTCGGAGAGGCTGTGACTTTTTGCATCCAGCGTTTGTAGTACCGCCTTTAGGCGGAATCGAGCCTGCACGAATTGGAGAAATTCCGGTTAAAACCGGTACTACGAACGGCGCGAGCACCGCAGTCAAACACATGTCACAAAAAATCACAGCCTGGGAGAGTCGAGTTACGTAGATCGACTCTCCGAGTCGTTTTGGAACAAGTAGCCCAAGTAATCGGATCATCGGCAGGTTGGTTTTCGACTGTCGCTCGCCTTTGTTCTAACTAGTTCCCGAACAGTTTGCCAAAGCCTTTCTGCAAACCTTCTTCCAATTTGTTACCTAACTCTTCTTTGATTGCTTGTCCGGCAGGAACCTGGTTGGCTTGTCCGGTAGCTTGGCCACTAGCTCCGTTTCTCAATTGGGGCAACAAGCCGCCGCCAAGTTTATCACCGAGCTTTTCGCCGAACTTACTTTGCAGCTTGTTTAACTCGTTTCCGATCTTACCGTTGACCTCTTCGCGAAACTGATTGACCTTCGGCGTCAGTTTGTCGCCGATCGCTTTGTTGATCGCACTGCTGGCGGCGTCCTTGGCGAGGTTGCGAGTGAGGTCTTGAATCGAACGCTTATCGAGAACGGGTTTTGAAACCGTCCCGCCGACCGGAATCGAGATAGACTTTCCTTGGAGCCCTGCAAGATACTCCTTGCCAGCAATCCAGTCATCGGCGATAGGGATTTTCGCAACCATGTTGAGCGATTGGTCTAGCCCAACACTACCGCTAGTTTGAATCACAAGATCTTTGTGGCTGAACTTAAGGTTCTCGTGAAACACCCGTCCATTACGCACGAGGATCGGAACCGTCTGCTGTTCCAGTTTTAGCCAAGTGTTAAGGTCGCGGTCAGAGCCATCTGGTTTGAGCATCGCGCGAAGTTGCTTCACGGCACCGAGCAACTGTTCCGCCGTCGGTCCCGCACCAATCACGACATTGGAAAGCCTGACCGCACCACTGGCTTCCATTTTCATTGGATCGAGAACGGGAACTTTTGCATTGGTGATATCAACACTGAAGTTACCTTGTGCGCTGGTTGCGTCTGCAGCCAATGGTGCAACATACTTCAGCCATTGTCTCGCAGTTTCGGGTTGGAGGGCGACATTGTCGATCAAACGAGTCTGGTCCATCAACAAAACTGGTTGCTCGGTTCGCATGTCGAGTTGTGGAGCGAACTGAACCACCCCGCCAGCAAAAGGAATTCCTTGCGTTTTGACTTGCCCGATACTTTGGGCCACGCCGATTTCAAAATCACTTTTACCAACCGGTAGACCCATTAGTTCGCCCTGTTCCCAGCCGAACGTCGATGATGCCTGCAAGGATGGCGAAACCCAAGGCGTAGGCTGGCCAGGCTGGACGTTGGTTTCGAAAATCGGACCTCGAACTACGAACTGATGCTCGCGTTGTCCGGCCAGTCGAACCATGTCGCCAGCATACGCTTGGATCAGTGAGTTGATTTTCTCCCAATCTGGAACCCAAACGCCTTTGATGTCCGCGAGCATACTTCCGGCTAAATCGGAAAGTGTACCGTTGGTTGTTGCTTTGAGTCCGGAGGAATCGAGTGTCAAATTTTCGAATCCCATCGCGTTAAAATCGTTTGCCAACGAAACGTCGCCGGCGATTCCGACCTTGGACTCCCGCCAAACTTCCTGCCAGCCGGTTTGGGTTGCCGAGGAGGCTTGGACGATTTGGCCTTGTTGATTCCGCTGTGGCTGAGCGGTAGGTCTGGTTGCGGCGATCAAGTCGGTGATCGTCGAGTTAATTCGGCCGCCGATTCCGTTCTCGTTGGACGCAAGTGCAATGGTTCCGTCCATTCCTCCAAACCAGAAAACGCTATCTTGGGTTGGCGAAAGCTCAAACCAATCTGCGACTTTACTGACGTCGGCTTTGAAAGCCACATTGCCGTCGACTCGCATGTTGGATGGAAACGAAATCTGAAGCTGCTGTCCGCGGGCCGACAACGAACCGGTCGTCAAAGTCGTTTCGGGAATGAGGATGCTGCCACTCGCCAAATCATAAGCAGCGGAACCTGTCCCGTTGGCTTGTTCCTCGCGGATCTTTACACCATATCCGTCAAACGCAAGTTGCTGGACCGTGTATTGGATGTTGGAAAGCTGAAGGTTCTGGGAGTTGAGGGCCGCGGCGCAAACCAAATTCAGATCGCCACTGGCTTGAACTTCTCCTAGGTCGACAAAGTTTTGAACATGCCCAACCCAACCCGCCATCGTTCCGGTCATCTGGCAGTTTGCATTCCAGACTTGATTGGTAAACGCGTCGGCGACCGGCTGAGCCAAGGTGGCCACGAGTCGCTCTTGTCCGATGTCGACTTGCAATCCGGCTTGATCGAGTTGTAAACGGCTGGTGCCTTGAGTTTGTCCCGTTTGGGCCGAAGTCGTTTGCGAAATTCCGGATTGCGAAATTCCCGAACCACTCAGCTTGACCGAGACTTGCCGCTGTTGCCAAAGAGGCATGCCGGGAAACTGGATGACTGGATTGTCAACAACGAAGGTCCCGCCGATTTGGATCGGAAGATTCTCAATGCCTTGGTTCAAATTTGCTTGGCCTTCGGCGACTTCCCAGCCGAATTTTCCGTCGATTGCACCAGCCATACTAGCGCCTTGAAGATCAACAAACTGCCCGACTCGTTCCATCAACTTTGACAGATCGCCCTTGGCGACAAACGCCGCCGTTTTCATGTCGGCATCGCCACTGATGTTGAGGAAGTCAGAAATGCAGTTCAAGTTTTCCAACGCCAATTGGCCATTTGATTCTTTAATCGTGCCAACGACTCGCAGCGGTTTGGCCCAGACGATGTCTTGGTTGCCCCGTTTGGCGGCGAGATTGGCAGTGTCAACATTGACGATCAAGCGTCGTCCTTGAGCGTCGTTGCGAGATCCTGCTTGGAAAGCAATGGTTCCCGAGTTGACGACTAAATCATCGTGCAAGCTCAACGTCGAAGGCAGCATTCAATCAAACCCGCCAAATCAATCTCTCCGTTCATGTCAAACGGAGTATCAAGCAGTTCACCCCCGGAGGCCAAGTTGGAAATCTGATTGACGTTGAACATTCCTTCGGCTTTGACTTTTCCGACGTCCGATTCGAGATTGAATTGTTGAGCCGAAATTACGGTCGGCGAAGCCTGGATCATTCCGTTGGCTGATAGGTTCTTCAGAGAAAATTGATCTGAGCCAAGGAGCTCAGGAGCGACAATTCCAAAGTTCGTCAGATTCAAACGTTCTACATTCATTGCGACTGCATTTGCAGCAGCACTGTAGGAGGCCTGGATTTTTCCATTCATGTTGCCTGCTGTGTTGGTCGGTCCAATGATCCGTTGGAGAATTGGTGCGGCGAGCGAGAGCGGCAAATTCTCAGTTTCCAAACGAACGTCGGCCGCAGCAAAGGTGAGAATGTCCGAACCGGCATCGACGTGCGAGACTAACGCCAGACCGCCCGCTTGGATCGCAGGTGCTTGATCGGCAGCCGGAGTTGCTTCGGCGACTTGACATTGGGCGTCGATAATCAACGGCGCTTCGGCTGTCGTTGTTTCAACGGCGGCGTTGAGTTGGTCGATTTGCCAGTAGCGAGCTTCGGAGCTAGAAGTCACGATCGCTTTGCCATCGACAATGTTGACGGTCAGGTGTGGCAACGGTTTTGCAGGTTTGACGGGAGTGTTTGGATCCGGGATATGGTTTGGGTCGGCTGGCTGCATGTACGCAGCGATTGCGTCTTCGACATTGCTGCCGTCAGGACGAAGCTGAACGTGCGCGGTCGGGCTTTGAATGTTGAATTGCCCGTAGTCGGACGAGGTCAAAAAGCTGTAAAGCGGTTTGGTCGACTCAACGCTGGCGGCTTCGAAGATCGGATTGCCGTTGGGATCGACGGCGCGGAGGTTGCCCAGTTTGATTGGTTGAAGCCACCCGAGCGAAACGTCTTTGACCGAAACGTGGCCGTTGAAGTCCGATAGCGCATAGTCGATCGCTTTTTGTTGCAGCCCAAACCAACCGATCATGTTGGGCAGCAGGAAGACGGCCAGGAGCAATAGTAATAGGAACCAAGGCCAGCGGCGTTTTCGCCGGGAACGACCCTCTTCACGGTAAAGTTCCCGTTCGGAGCGGTTTCGCCGTCGTCGCGATTCAGCGGTGTCTTCAAATGGATGGTCTGTTTCAAAGTTTGACATGGCTTCCTGCCTGCTGCTTTGGCGCACCGGTAGCGGTGGCCGATTCTTGGAATTCAGTGGCGGGGAGTTTAGATAGCTGCTCGGAGGTGTAGAAGAGGAAAGGGACAAAAAGCGGAGCTAGCATGAAGCAGAAATAATACCAGCACGAAGCGCAAGCGAGTGAGTCTGCACGCTGTCTGCTCACTCGCTTTTTGCATCACCTGACTTTTGAGTGAAGGAATTTAACCGCGAATGGACGCGAATGGACGCGAATGGACGCAAATGAACGCAAATGAACGCAAATGAACGCAAATGAACGCAAATGAACGCAAATCTGAGCAATCAACCATTCGCGTTTATTTGCGTCCATTCGCGGTTTCAAACCTTTTCACAAATACTATTCGTCGGGCTAAATCTCTAAACACCAATTGTTTACAAACGCTGATGCAAAATCCTATTGCGCTTCGGCTGGCATTTAGTTTGTCACAGTCAAATAACTGTTTGTGCGACTAGCATAGTTGATCAAGCTGTTGAATCTCACAGGCTGATCTCGATAGAAGAGAGGCTCGTGCTTTTCTAAATGCAAAATTAGCTCATCGATTCTTCGAGATTGAAAAAGAGCCTCGGAGACGCCGCCGATGACTTCTTGAGCGGTTTCACGATCGCCTATCTTTTTGGCCAGTTCAATCAGGCTCTCGTGCCAATTGAGTCTAGTGAACCCTGCTTCGTCGAGTGATCCTTTTTTTCTCAGAAGGGTTTGAGCCAGTCGCAATGCTTCTTCCTTGTCTTTATCAGCAAAGGCTTTCTTGAGTTTGGCAAGCGCTTGCTCGTTTAAGTGATACAAGTAGTCTCGATCGGATGATAACTTTGCCCCAATTGCTAGAAGAATTTCCATCTCAGTTTCGGGCTTGAATTCGTAATCGTTGTCCGAGCTCCAGGTATTTGGAAAGAAGTCACGGAGGGAGATTGAACCGTTGGGGGAGTCGCGCCAGCATTGGGCATACTCAATCGCTTTCTGGTCATACCCGCGAGTGAGCAGAGTTTTCATGACTGGTCCGATTCTAATCGGGAGTCCTTTGATGTCTTGATCCCCAACAATTCTCTTGGGAAGTGCCAAGGTCGCTTCGTACGCCAATTTGGAGTCGTTTCGAATTGCCAACTCGGCCAGTAAGTGTTCCCACAGAAGCGAGTCGCGCAGAGACTTTTCTGTCGGATTAAGAAAGTCCTGCTCGGCGGACTCGACTAATTCGTCCCAGCAATCCTTCAACGGATCCACTACTGATTTCACACTCGAGAACCCGGATTGTTGCACTTTCCTGTGCAGCTTCAGAATTGATTCCCTATCTTGCTCCCATTTCTTGTCGAGTTCTTTCTCTTCCTTGTTACGACCATATAACTGATGGTGTCGACGGTTTTCAATCTGGGATAACTTGTTGAGTTGGTCAGCCGCATCGCTGTGGCCGATCTTCAACGCAAGTTCATTATCTCTGAAGGATGCAGAGCCGTATTCGTCTTTGATTTCGCATTCTACGATCCGATCCAAAACGCCAATCGCCGCCTGTTGTTTTCCGGCGTTGAATAGTCGTTCTGCTAACTCCTCTGCTCGAGAGAAACATCCTGAACGCTCAAGATCTACCGAATCGAAAAGCCGTTTCGCAGTTTCCAGTTTGTTGTGGCGAACCAGGTAATCGAAAATGTTGAGATCCAAATTGGATTCAGGGTCTACGGAAGGAATTTGCTTGAGAGAGCGTTCTACGATTCGTTCTTGATATTCGGTAGGCAGATAGTCTCCATTGAGTGCCTCGATTTCGATTGTTTCCAAAGTTTCTGGTGAGGCTGTCGCAGCGATTTTTTGAAACGTTTCCCATTTTAGTTTATTGCTTTGATCAGATTCATTTAGCCTTTCGACAATGTTGAATGTGAGCGCAGGGTTTCGCTTCAATAAAGTTAAAGCAAACTCGCCCGGCAATTCCCTCAAATCGCGCAGGAAATCCTGGGTCCTCTCAGTGTCATTCCCAAAGAAAGTCTTGATGGCTTGGGACGCGGAGTTGTCTTTGCCAGTGTTTAGTAAGTGCACAATTATGCGTTTGAATCCATGTTTTCCCGGATCCTTTTCCAAGGCTTTTTCCAGCTCACCTTTGTCGGCAAGATAGATTGCCGTGCCCTGCAAGACCTTGTCGCTATAAATGTCTGCAAACTGTTTGTCTATATTTCTCGATTGCCAAATTCGTACTGGCTTATTGTTTTGTAGTGAAGAAAGTTGACCTGCGACTTCATCAGCTCGGCCAGCTCTCGCCATCGACCAAGCGTAGATTTCAATTGCTTTGACCAGCCGGGGAATGGGGTCGTCAGCAGCATTGTCCTTCATCAACGCCAAAGCCTCGTCGAACCGGCCGGCATTGAGGTTAGCTTTCACATTTTGCAAATAAGGCTTGAACTTGTTGGGCTGGCATTTTTGGGATGCATCCAACAGCTTGCCGGCAAATTGCTCCATCGCGTCAATCTGGGCGTTCGCGTTACGAGCAGCGACACTCAAAAAGCAAAATAGACTCAAGAGCAAAGTGATAACTGGCAGTAGCCGGCGAAAGAAAATCACAAATGCCTCCGGCGATAAAATGGAACAGACTGAGTTTAAGTAAATGCTTGACTTGTGCCCAATGGGACTGCCAAACGCAAGTGCCAGCAATACGTAAGCAGGTTGCCTTTTGTCTGGCTACTCAGCCCAGCGTTTCACGATTTCAACTCCGACTTCGACCGCTGCGAGCATTTCATCCAGACACGCCCATTCGAGTGGTGAGTGGATGTTGTGTTGGCCAGAGGAAAGGTTGGGCGTTGGCAAACCAAGCTCCGTTAGTCGGGATCCATCGGTTCCGCCGCGAACGATCGTTCGTTTGAAGCTGTGACCAATTCGCTCGTGGGCTTCGACTGCATAATCGACCGCTCTGGGTTCGTTGACTAAACCATCAGCCATGTTTCGGTACTGCTCAACGATTTCAATTTCAACTTTTGTGCCTGGGCATTCGGCTTCGACTGACTTGGCAATTTCACTTAATACGTTGGCATGGTCGGCGAGTTTGTTGGTGTCGAAATCTCGAATCAAGATTTTCAAAGTCGCCTGCGCAACTCCGCCTTCCAAAACGTAAGGATGGAGGAAGCCTTCTCGGTCTTGGGTTCGTTCGGGAGAAAGCTCGATTGGCATACCGGCAAGAAAATGACCTGCAGCTCGGCTCGCGTTGATCATCTTGTCTTTGCCGTAGGCTGGATGAGTATTGACACCTGTGAAAGTAACCACCGCCATGTCAGCCGAAAATGTTTCTTCATCGATGTCGCCCTGTCCACCGGAATCGAAGTTGTAGCAAACCGTGGCGTCGACTTTTTTGAGGTCGACATGATCAACGCCGTGACCGATCTCTTCGTCACAAGTGAAAAAGATCCTGACATCGCCGCGTGGGATATCCGGATTCTCGAGCAAGTGGTTGGCCATCTCCATGATGATCGCTACGCCGGCTTTGTCGTCGCCACCAAGCAACGTTGTGCCGTCGGTCGTGATGATTGTCTTGCCCGCTGCTGCAGCGAGTTCACTACAGCCAGCGACGGTAACGATTTTGCTCGGGTCTCCGGTCAGCACGATATCTTGGCCGTCGAAATCTTCGATCACGTTGGGTTTGACATTCTTTCCTGTCGTTTCAGGCGAAGTGTCGACATGGGAATTGAACGCGACGACCGGTGCACCGGCAACGTTGCCAGGGATCGTGCCGTAGACGATTCCCCATTTGTCTTGATGGGCATCGGCGATGCCCATTTCTAGCATTTGCTCGGCCAGAAGTTTGCCGATTACCATTTGCCCGGGACTACTTGGATAGTTGCCGCTTTCGTCGACAGCCGTCGTGTCAATTTGTACGTACTGGAGAAACCGGTCGAGGAGTCGTTGTTTATTCATGTTACCAGTCAATTGCCGCATCGGAGTTAAAGCATTACGATGAAGGCAAGTTGCAACAAATTGCATCTAGTCAAAACACATCGCAGGTTTTCTTAACCAACCAACATTCTATGTCTTCTCCCGCCGTTAGCTACCTCGTATTCGATATCGAAAGTGTCGCTGATGGTGATTTGATTTCCAAGGTTCGTTATCCGTCCGAAAATTACTCGGCCACCAAAGCGATCGAAGTCTACACAGGCGAGTTGTTGGAACTGACCAACGGACGTTCGGAGTTTATTCCTTACACCTACCATGTTCCGGTTTCGGTCGCGGTGATGAAGGTTGCTGTCGATCTGAAGATTATCGACATCGTGACGCTGGATACGCCGAAGTATCGCCCGCACGTGATTGCAAAGCATTTTTGGGACGGCTGGAAAGCCTACAAAATGCCGACGTTCGTTAGCTTCAACGGGCGATCGTTTGATATTCCTCTGATGGAGTTGGCGGCGTTTCGCTACGGGCTGAGCATACCGGCTTGGTTTAATCTTCAAGAGCGAACGTACGATCAGAAACGGAACCGCTACAACATGGGTTCGCATCTGGACTTGCAAGAAGTCCTGACTAACTACAGTGCGACTCGATTTAATGGCGGGCTTAATTTGGCCGCCAACGTCTTGGGCAAACCCGGAAAGATGGGAATTGCTGGTCACATGGTTCAGGACCTGTACAATCAAGGCGAGCTCGGAAAGATCAACGACTATTGTCGCTGCGACGTTCTGGATACCTATTTCGTTTTCCTTCGTACGAAGGTTTTGACGGGACACATGACGGTCGAACAAGAGCAGCTGTTGGTGACTGACTCGATGGAGTGGCTGGAGATGAAGTCGGAAGAGTTCCCGGTCTACGGCGAGTATCTTCAACAGTGCGGGCAGTGGAACAATCCATGGCTGGAGTCGGAAGACTGATATCGGTTTCTGTAGCCGTTGGGTAAGTTTCTGAGCCAAGTTGAGAATCGTTTTTTTGCCGCGAATGAACGCGAATAGACGCGAATGACTGGGCGCTCGCGTCTATTAGCGTGCATTCGCGGTTTTCAATCTTCTTGGCTTCCTGTCGCTCAAGAGTTATCAATCCCTTTAAACCAAGCAGGATCGAACAATGATGAACATGCAAAGACTATTAACTTCGTTGGCGGTATTGATCCTGATTGTCGGTTGCCAAGGCCCGACCGAAACGGACACCGTTAAAAACTCGGACCAAAAATCTGTCGAAGTCGAAGGTTCGCCCCCTGCCGAACACACGCATGAGCCAGGCGATGAGTTGGTTTGGGAAGACAAAGAAAAAGTCGGCGATAGCGGCATAGAAATTTGGCTTGGTCATCACGGCAGCCACTTTCACTTGGGCGATACGATCGAGCCTTCGGTTGCGATCATGAAAGACGGCGAAGCGTTTTCCGACGCCAAGGTTTTCAATCAGCTTGTCGATCCTGATGATGTGACAAAGACGGTCACTGATGAAGTGGCGACGGTTTACGAACCTCAGACCGAAGAAGAGATCGCCCATTACGCCCAAGGCGATCTTGTCATTCCAGCGGATGGCAAAGGATGCATGGTTCGTTTTCGAATTGAGATTCCCGAAACCGAATCGTTAACTCGCGACATGAAGGTCAATGTCGGGCATTAGATAGAGCCGGTCATTGGTCTAGTGTTGCAATCGGGCAGTTTCTTTTCCAGCCGTTTGGGCTAGGGTCTATCCCTTAATACCAAACTCGTAGCGGAACTTGTCAAGAGTTTCTGCTTTTCATGGTGATTTTTCGCATGCAGGAAGTCTTGACGACTTCCGCTACCAATTAAAGGACAGAGCCTAGGTAAATTGCCAGGGCGTTGCCCCTATGATATTGCTGACACAAATCTAAAGTCAGTGCCATTGGCGCTATCCTCGGTTCTAGCGCCTCAAAATTTAGCTAACGCAAAAACGCTAACCCTCAAATTAGGCTTTGCCGAACCACTAGTCGCGCACTGGCTTCCCTGATTGGAACAGCTCTAAGCTCTCGTTGAATTTAGCAATCGCTTTGTCATCATTTTTCGACTTAGCCATTTCGATTCCCTTCTTGGTAATCGCGATCGCGTCGTCGAACTGTTGAGCTTCTGCGTGGGCGGCTGCGAGTGTGCCGAAGAAACGATAGTCACGATAGCCGGTGACCTCACAAGCAATTTTCGCCGCTTCGACGGCGGCTTTCCCGTCCCGAATCTCGTCATCAGGATTTGTGGCGAGAATCCAAGCCATATTGTTGGCTGCCAAAATCATTTTTGGGTTCGCTTTGATCGAAGAACGGTAATGCTCAACCGCTTCGGCAAACTCCTTTCTCTCCATCGCCACCCGCCCCAATTGGTACTCGGCCGCCGGATTGCCAGCCGCGACCTCCTTCAGGGTATCACAGTAGGTGGTCACGGCTTCCAATTCACCTTGATCGGCCAAGAGCTTGATGACTGACAACAGCGGCGGCACCGACTTGGGGATAAACTCCAAGGAAGACTTGCAATACGCTAACCCCTCTTCGGAATTCCCACTTTTGAATGCAATCAACGCCAACTCGTAAAAGGCGGCCGCTCGGGTACGCAGGACCTGCGGACTAGGTTGCGGTGCTTCTAACGCTTTCTCAGTCAGCCCAAGATAGTACTTCAAGAAACTTTCCCCGTCGGCCGGTGTTCCGTCTTGGACATAAGACCGGGCGACGGCGACTGGATTCCCATCGAGGAACTCTTCGGACCAGCGGCCCGGAAAAGGAATCGAGAGCGCCATCGAATTGCGTCCCGTCATATCAAGTTGCTGCAGGTCTTTGGCAACTTGTTCCACATCGAGTTTCCCTTTGTAAAC
Source organism: Laminaria ephemera (assembly GCA_036873875.1). NCBI lineage: Eukaryota > Phaeophyceae > Laminariales > Laminariaceae > Laminaria > Laminaria ephemera. The sequence goes on along the minus strand of JAYJMJ010099188.1, from coordinate 6,341 downwards.
AACTCGAAGCAGGCCTTTCTCGTCAACAAGAAAACTGACCGGCAAAGGCAAGTCAGTCCTCAGGTATATCGCATCGAGGTGTTTCTGATTCAACGTCCCAAGTAATTCCAATGTCGCAATCCCGCGTGTGCCTTTGAAACCCACCCGATCCAGAATACCGGACATCTTCTCGATTGAGGGACCGCTTCCCGAAGTCGCCTTCTCGATATTCAAAGCCAGTATTTCGACGTCGCCCAGATCCGTACTACTGGACAACTCTTTCAATTCCGCCAGACAAGGCTGACACCAGCTTGCCCAGCAAACGTACAGAGTAGGGCGGTCAGATTTGGCTTTCTTCGTGACAAGCTGTTCCGAAAAGTCGCGATACTGCAGGTCGCCGACCGACTGGGGCCAGCTAATCTTTAACCGACCGGTTGCCTTCACCGGCACGCGCTCAAGCGGCTTGGCCGCAAGTGGTTGCTTTGGTTTCTTGGATTGAGTTGACGCAGCCTTGCCAGTTGATTGAATGAGCCTCCATCGGCTTCCCAGCTCAACCCCTGAGAAAACCTCTGGCTCGCGAGTTCCTGGCCAGCGAACCTTAACCGAAGCAATCGTTTCTCCCGGCGTAGCTCCAAAGTAAAGCCACTTGGATGATTGACTCAATAGACTGTCTCCCCCGTGAAGCGTTTGCACCCTTTGGGATTGATTGTCGCCGCCGCTTTTAGAAAAAGAAACTTCAACTCGAGCTCCATACGCATCACGCGGACATCTAGCCGAAGGCAGTCCCTGAAGCTCGAACGCCACATAGCTATTACTCGTTGGCGTGTCATTGCGCAAGAACCGAATTCGGGGTGAGTTTCGATTGGTTATCCATATATCCAGATCGCCATCATGATCCCAATCAGAAACCGCAATGGCCCGACTATCGTCAAGAACGTGAAGTCCACTCGAAGCCGAGACATCGGCGAATTGACTGTCACGAGTGTTGAGAAAGCAACAGTTTCTTTCGTTTCCACTAAACGAACTGCCAGTCAGAATCCGTCGATTCAACGGTTCCCAAACCGAAAGGTAATGATCTATTTCAGCTTGACCTACGTCTGCGCTGGTGGGTGATTGCGACACGACCTGCCGCCAATACATCGATCACAAATCATCAGCTTTGGCCAGTGTCAGGAATCCGTTACAGACAAGCAAGTCCTGCCAGCCGTCACTGTTGATATCAATAAACCGAGAGCCCCAAGCCCAGCGTCCCATCGTGACACCCGCTTCAACACTGACGTCTCGAAAAGTGCCATTTTTGGAGTTTTCAAAAAGTGAATTTCCCCGCGCATGCCGTTGGAAAAGCCCCTTCGTTTCATCCGCGGCATCCGATTGGAATTTGCGCTGAAACGCGATTCGATTGCCAGCCGAAGAAAACATATTGCTAACGTAGATGTCCATCCAGCCATCGTTGTTGTAGTCAGCCCAGGTAATCGACATCCCGGCCGAAATATCTTCAACACCCGCTTCTTGGGCGATATCCTTGAACCGGCCGTCGTCATTGCGAAAGAGATTGTTGCGACCAAAATCGTTGGCGACATACAAATCCAGATCGCCATCGTTATCAAAATCCTCCCACGAGGCGGCGTAACTGAACCGGCGATTGTTGCTATCCAAACCTGATTGACCAGTAACGTAGCCAAACCGCCACTTCCCCTGTTTTGGATCTGAGGGCGTGGACTGGTTTTGAAACAAAACATTGCGACCACCGTTATTGGCGTCATGGTAGGGAATCGCCTTGGCGAAAATCCGTTCGCGATTGACCCCCGAACGCCTGTCGTAGCAACAAGTAAACAAGTCGAGATCGCCATCTTGGTCATAGTCGGCCAGAGTCAATGAGTAAGGAACAGCAGCTGGCAATATCAACCCGCTGCGGACCGTGAACTTTCCTGAGCCATCATTGCTCATGACAAGCAAGCCGTCTTGGACACCGACCACCAAATCCTGGTCGCCATCGTTGTCGAGATCGCCAAACACCGATCCATGAGACTGGTTAAGCCAATCGGTTCCCGACTGAGCCGAAACATCGCTACAGGTTCCATCTTGATTGTGGATGAACAGGCGATTGGGCAAACCTCCAGGCTGGCAAACATAAATATCATCCAGACCGTCGCCGTTAATATCAGCAATGGAAATTCCTTCCCAACCTCCGATGTTGATGTGGTATTGGATCTCGATCAAATGCAGCCATTGATCCATGCTCGGAACCAGCTGATCGTGAAATGCCGCCGTGTCGCCCAACACCGATTCGGTGCAATCGGCGAACATCGGGCCACCGCTGCTAGTGTTCGAACCAATGACCTGCAAGTAATCCGAAACCTTTAGTTCTTTCAACAGAACGCGCTCGCCATCGACGTTCCAGCGACAATCCCAAGTCGCGTTGGATTGAAATGCTCCTGCATCGGACTCGCCCCAAGTCTGCATGTAGGCGGATGTCAAAAGTTGATCGCCTTGCTGGTCGACTTTGACAATTTTGACTTTGGTTTTCACCTTGCGAGGATTGGCAACAAAACTCAGCACCGTGGCAAGTTGATTGGCAAACTTTTCCTCTCCGTTGTTGAGCGGCGAATCGCCCCCTGAGCTCTTAGCACGGCCAACAGTGAAAGCGGCGTCGTGAAAAACTGATTCTATTTCAGCTGGAACGAGGCTATGGAAAGTGACATCGGGAACCACTAGTTCGCCTAGTGGCGGCTTGCTCGCTTCATCCGCAGCCGAAAAATAGCTGGCCAGCTGCTGCAATTGCTTCGAAGCAGTCGACGCATATTTTTCTGTTGGCCAACCATCCGCAACGGCATCGTCAGGCGGCGGCTTAAAGTTGATCCCCGGGACGACATACTGAGTTTCGTCTGCCGCAACAGAGTCGGTTGAAGCGTTCCCACTTAGATTGGGTTTTAATTGAGCAGCAGACTTCCCAACCGATTGTCGGGCATCGCTCGACGATTCAACCGCTGGGCTGTCCGTCTTGGGGGCAGCTTCTTTTGCTTGACAGCCTCCCAGGGAAACTACCAAAACAACTAAACCGAGATACCACGCGATATCCTCTCTTAATTTCCGTCTCAAGATTTTTTTCATGTAACCAAATTTGAATGCCCGCAGCTACGGCACATTCGTCGAAGAAAGTAGCGACAAAAAAAGCCAGTCAATAATGACTGGGCTTAGTGTAACTTATGCTAACGACTTGCGTTGCTTAGTTTTTTCTACGACGAATGCCGCACATCCAAGTAGATCAGCAAGCATCAAACTTGCCGTACCGGGCCTAGGCACTAATCTGCAGGAAGACGAATTCATTGCTGTTGGCGTTTAACGTCTGGTTGGCAAATTAAAAAAAGCCCAGTCACTATGACTGGGCTTCATTTTTTGCTTGTCACTTTGAAAGTGAAACTAGCTTTTGCGACGGCGAACGCCACAAATCCCAATCAAACCACCAAGCAACAATGTCGCTGTAGCGGGTTCGGGAACAGCAACGGTAACAACATTTGCACTGTTGACTTCGTACGTGAGATCGTCAAAGTAGATATTACCTCCAGTAGTATCACTGAATCCGAGGCCGTCTGCGCCAATCACGGCAGTAGCCCGCTGGATACCCAATGCGGCGTCGGCAGCAGTCAATGTGTATGTGTGAGTCAACAGCTGGAATGTTTGAGTCAAAGTTGAAGCAGCAATTGGGCCTGCGTCGTTGCGGAATAGCTCACCACCGGTACCATGGAATTCAAGACGAGGTGCGACGGTAGCTCCACTTGTCACTCCAGCTGCATCTGTAGCAGCCCAAACAGACACGGTGAATTCTGCGCCTGCAGAGTAATCGATATATTGAGAACCGGGCCCGGCAGCTTCGGCCGCAGCTTGGTCGACAAAAAATCCACCGGTAGCAGTCCCGCTGCCTGGGTTAATGCCTGACCAGTTTCCACCCCAGCCGTTGCCGTTAGCAACTGTCATTGATGTGTCAACAACGTAGGAGTAGCTTCCGCTGTTGGCGTTGGCGTCTGAAAGACCCAAACCAGGATGACCAGCGAAATCTCCACCGCCATCGGTGAATTCCATAGAAGCTGGTTGAACATTCAGCGTAGTGCCCGGGCCGGCGGCGGCGCCGTCAGCTTCGTAATCCGTTGTGTGGATGACATCAGCGTTCGCAGAACTTACCCCAAGGGCAATGCAAACAATGAGAGAAAAAATCGAAGTGCGTGTCATTATTCTACCTTCAAAAAAGTTGATTATCATGCGGTCGTGGCTTAAACGGTTACCCAAAGCACCCATCCGGCGTTCGAAATCGCCTTCACCTGAATGAAAGCGTCCCCACCTGTGAAAACGTTCCCACGATTATGAGACACTCGACCCTGTGTATCAAGCTTTACCTTAAAAGAATCCTAGAAATTTCCGATTTGAACGATTTTTGCTTTCACCGATTCCGTGCGAAAACAAACGAAATAGTTAAAAAAACAGGCAATATCCGTCTCAAAGTGGTCATTGGCTTCCGACTTGCATGTACCAGCCCAGCAGGCTCTCAGTGGAGCAGCTGGGATTTCTGTCCAATGGTCCCCAGACCAGCTGCTCGGTTGCCCGAGCGAAGTTACGGCGGGCGGGCAGGCGGGGTTGTGAAACGCTTTTTCAACCCGACGCTGACAAAGATAGTTAGAGAGAGCGCTTCATGATGATCTTGGGCGAGGTGGTTTGGGCAGTACAACACAAACCCACCCGGCCGCTGCTAGTTTGGAAGCTTTCCAGCCGAATTGGCCCGCATTGCCACCGGCGGGCAAGCTTCGGTTCACGCAAGGCGTTAAGCCGATGAAAAGAAAGCAGTGACGAAAAAAAGCCCAGTCAAATGACTGGGCTCTAGTTTAACTTGTGCTACGAATTGCGTTGCTTAGTTTCTTCTACGACGAACGCCGAACATTCCAAGTAGACCAGCAAGCAGCAATCCTGCGGTTCCCGGCTCAGGTACGTGTCCTGCTCCGACAACTACAACGTGTGCTGCGTCAACTTCAAACAAGAAGTCATCGGCATAGATCAGACCGTCAGTTGTTCCATCTCCATGACCATCAGTTCCGATTACACCAACTACGCGAACGAGGCCCAAAGCGGCATCGGCTGCTGTTAGTGTGTAAGTTGCAGTCGTCATTTGATAGCCAGTTGTGATGTTGGCAGTCGTAAAGGTAGGGCTGAAAACACGCGGAAGTGGTTCTCCGTCGGCACCATCGTAAAACTCTAGACGAGTGTGAGCGTTTGCTCCCCCAGTAAGCGGGTCAGCTGCATCAGTTGCGAACATTGCAGAAACAGTGAATGTCGCACCTTCTGAAAAATCAACATAACAACCCGCACCGTTGGCTTCCGCAGTAGCTTGGTTGGTGAAACCACCTGAGCCACCATCGGTATCTTGTCCATTCCAACTTCCACCCCAACCGTTGCCGGCCGCGGCAGTCGCACCAGCGTCAACGGCATAGTGAAACGAGCCACTGTTGGGACTTGCTGCGCTAATTCCAAGAGCATCACCTGTGGTCCCTGCGCCGCCGTTATTCTCGAATCCAATCAGGTCTCCACCTGCGTCATTGAATCCCATAGTTGAAGACACAATTCCAAAACCTGTCGTAGGCTCTGCTTCAAAGTCAGATTGGTGAATTACATCAGCGTTTACAGTTACTGCAAACAAAAGTGCAAACAGCGTTGTTGTTAGAGATGTTTTCATTGCTTTTTTCCTAATTATTCATGGTGTCCCTTCGGCTTACCGAGGCGACGTTATAGGAAAACATGTCATGCTTTAACGCATCTGCATCCAATAAATTGGGACAACTTACGAATTTGTGTCTGGCTACTTTTAAGAATTCCGATCAGCCCAATCATTCGGCTTGCGTGCCTCCACCAGAGGGGTCCTCCCTATCGCCATGATCGCTATGACCGCAGCAATTGGTACTCGACTTCCAAACAGTACTTCGTCCAGCAGACCACCAGAGGCATCTGCAGGTTCACAACGAATCGGCTGTTTTGAAAACCGCTCGGCTAAGCCTGACAGGTTGCGGGCGAACGCCAAGATGGCTTTGGACCGGACACACTGATATGCCAGAAGCGGTCTCGGGCGGTGCCAACAGGACCAAGTTCAAGAACCCAACCGCCTGCCAGCAATCACACATCTCGAGCGTTTCGACTTGCAGCGATAGGGGTCAAGAAGAAATCGCGGACACAGTATAATTAAGCGTCAACTAAACTCAGCTCACGCACTGGCGGTCGCCCGATTGAGTAATAAGTAAAGCCAAGCTGGTCCATCTGCTGAGGATCGTAAAGGTTGCGGCCATCAAAAATGACAGACTGCTTCATTTTAGCCTTGATGACAT
>JAYJMJ010099078.1:6247-18765 GCA_036873875.1 Laminaria ephemera | reverse complement strand
CAAAACATCTACCAGTATCTTCTTTCTTCTATTGAAGCTTTCGTACGAGTTTGCCTCACAGCAACTCAAGCGTTCACACTCAAATATAACTGTGTCTTGTCGGTCATCGGCAAGCGGGTCTAAGCGTTGACATCAGCTACGCGCTGGTACACACGCTACCTTCACATCCCTAGTAGACCCCAGCAGTGAAAATAGCGTAACGCAAGACTGACTGCGGGCTAGGCCATGCCTAGACTATCGGCACTCCTTGGCTATTTGGCGATACCCAGCAAAACTCGGATCAGATCTACGCTACCCATCATGTCACACAACGCTCGCAGCAACACGTTGATGTACCCTTTACAGCTTTTGGAAACGTCCATCACCAATTATTGATTCGATATTTTTACTGAGTCCCTGAATGGGCTAAGGAAATGGTGGGGTAGAAAAAAAACAAAAAGATACGCGGATATGTTGGCGTTGTGACGCTGTAGCACATATTCTGTACCTACGAAAGTACCTAATAGATTCGGACGGCTAGCCGTTGTGACGATGTAGTACATATCCTGTACCTACGAAGACTCAACGCTGACCGAGTACTACATCCCACACGTGTAGGGGGTACTGTAAAAAAATACGCGACATAAGAGTAAAATATCGCACTCATGACTGGGCTCAACCGCTCGGTACTTAAGCAAATTGTGTCCCACACGGTTGACCATGTATAACAGTGGTTAAAACATGGCATTCTTAGGGGTCGTTAAAAAACTCGAACTAAACCGTACCAGGTTTTACTGCCCAATATCGTCAACTACCGACTCGTCCTACGACGGGTGCTACGACAGATATATATTTTGACTGAACGTTTTCTGAATGACGGTCTCCTTAACTCAGTTTTTATAATTTCGATATAGGTTTTCTGCATTATTATCTTTTGTTTTATACTTTGGTCATGATATTGTTCGTCGTGTAGCTCATTCTTTCCCCCAAACTTAGTTTTTGGGAGAGGTATTGGACTCCTCATGTGAGGAGTCTAAGAAAAAAGACGGTACACCTATTCCGTAGATTCCGTCCTATTGTGTTGGCTTTCGTTCCTGACACATGCTATGACAGGGGTAGCGCTGTCGGGGCAAGCGAATTATCTGACACACGGTGCGACTCAACTCACATATGATACGACAAAGCTTGATCATGTTTTTTTCTTAGGCTCCTCACTTGAGGAGCTCTATACCTCACCCAAAAACTGTTTTGAGAAAAACTGTTTTGGACAAGAAATTTACGTAATCCCCGACGAACAATCCAATGGCCTATGAATACAACCTAAATACTTTTGCAAAACATAAAAATATAATGAAATTCCGAAGATTTTGGGTTAAAGAGCCCCGTTAACCAGACAACATTTCGGCAAAAGAGTTTCTTCCTCTATAGCAGCACGTGTCAACCGAGAGATTACCCATTATCGTATTAATACCGCTATTTGTGTTTTACAGTATTATTCTGGATCGTATACCTGAGCCATGAAAAGTATCATATCTGGTATCTGGTAGCTTCTATCGAACCTTTGCCTTTGGGTCAAGCATAGAAGTCCTCCAGTGAGGATTCTAAACAACATGGATGTTACCCTTGCGTGATTCGATATGGGTACGACCTTTTTCCTGTAGCATTGCTGACTGAAGGGCCTACAACTGAAGAGCGTTAAGCCCACAGGATTGCACATCCTTAGGCGACTGGATTGCTCATCGGTGTCACTTTCATTTATTATCAAAGTTTGTGTTCGGTACATATTGAAGAGAGCTTCTCAGGTGAGGAGCCTCGTAAACATTAGCGGTACGTGTTATCCTTGACGCAGCAAAAACTTTACCTCCACCGTAGCTTTCCTCTGCTCAACACCCTCACCTCTCCACCTACAGCCCAAGTTTTTGGTCAAAGCACTCGCGCACCCCAGGTAATGCATTATTATCGCTTCTATAGAATTCGCGATTATCTCTAACACTGGTTTATTGGTCAAGCATACAGCTCCTCAAGAGAGGATCCAGAAAAACCTCGGGCGTTTTACCCCTACCGTATAGTTCGTTCGCTTCACACACTTCTCTCCTCACCTACATAAATGGTATTCGTCGCAGGAGGAATCGCGCTCCCCAGGTGATGCAGGGCGATAATCGCGAACGACAGCACTGAAAGTGTTGCGACCTTCATATTATCTGTTGAACCGGTTTCTTCTTCGGTATACTTCGAGTGTGTAAGGTAAGAGGGATATGGCGAGCACCTGTCTGCCTAAATGTCGGTCTGTGGGCAGCTTGGGTAATGATATAGGGGGCGACGATGCCTGATGCTGTGATGTGCGCTCAATCATGGTTGAGGTTTCAGCCATTCGACTGCCGGATATCTCTCCGAACGTAACTCAAGCGCGCAGTGTTTGATTCATTTGTTATTGGTTGAGGTTTCAGCCATTCCAACGCCGGATATCTCTCCGAATATAACCCAAGCGCGCAATTATTGATGTAATTAATTGTTGAAGCGAGAGTGCGCATTCGTCAACCATACCATCAATAGTGATATTTAGCCGACGATTTAGGATATATTGGTATTTTATATATACCGTGCGTGATATTGCGGCATCACGCTGGAGCCGGTATATGAGCGCTGGGCAGGTGCAGTGCAGATTGCGGGCACTTCACGGGGAAAGGAAGGGTGGGTGAGGTCGAACAAAATAGCGATATATGGGCATTTTCAGTCCACAGTTACCCCGGCGAATTTTATCAAAAACACGTGCCCGAACAGTAAGCGAAAAATTATAAGTATGCACATCCGTAAAATGTTTTTGTAAGAGCGGGCAGCGGCGTAGCAAATTTCATCTTGGTAGTAGTGGCGCATTGTCTGCACTTTCGAGATTTAGAAAATGTTACGGTTCCAATATTACGTAAAGCTGTTAAGGCCGCGGGTGATCCCTCAGAAATATTTTGTCAAGTAGGCGCGCGTAGGCGTTTTGCCAAGAAGCGCAAACGACTTAGAAGCAGAAGAGAAAGTTTTAAAAGCAAGATCCACTTTCCTCTGGTCCAAAAAACTGATGCAATTTTCGAAAAATTCGGAGTTTAAATGCCCTTTTGGCCCTTTTTTCTGCCCAATTCTTGACTACGTCTACCGCCGACGAATATTCCCTGTCGGCACTTTTTTAGGGTACATGTTATACATGTTTCTAATGATCTGCGAAGCCCTCAGCAAACATTTGGTGAAAGCCTTTTCTTCGTAAGACGCGTGCCGCGATAGAGGTAGTACTTTCAAACGTTTTTGCTGAGTGACGGGGTTCCTTAACCAAAAATCGTCGGGATGTCAGTCTTGTTTTGCAATACGTTTTTTTTTGTATATCTGGGCCATGGATTTGTTCATCGGGTTGCACTTCTGGTTCGCTCAAACACAGATTGTGGGTGGAGTGCAGAGCTCCTCAAGTGAGGAGCCTCAGAAAAAAACTGGTGCACCTCTATCGTAGCATGTGTCGTAAGTGTTGTAGACATGGTGGTACATACTAACTCGCAAGCTAATCAAATCGTGTATTTTTGAGCGAAAAAACTCATTTTGGCGATGCTGCCCGCCATCTTTGACTCCACGAAATCAATTCATAAGTCGTTTCTGGCTGCCTACGACAGCTGCCCGCTTCACTCAACGCCCTCATGCACCCAACGGGGAACGTGGCTCAAGTTCGCCGGCTGTGGTTTCTTGTGAGGAGATGTAGCTGTCTTCAAGTGAAGTGAAAACGTTCTGTTGGGGCTTGTTTCTTTGTCTCATTTTGGGTCTTCTCAATTTCGACGATTTGCGACCACTTCTGCACCCCAAATCAAGGTGTACACCTCCGTTGAAAATGTGCGGACTCCCTATCTGAACAAAATCACGATCTGCTGTGGATGCAACACTTATAACTTACACCCGCTCTCTGCTGAGGCACCGACTAATTGAAGGTTCAGATGCAGCGTGTTTAAAAACGCGGCGGAATTGACTGTACCAAAAAATATCTAGACACTAGAGTGGACCGGAAACCCGGGGATGGGGGTTGGGTTAAGATCCCCCGCGGCCTTAATACCAAAAACAACAGTTTACAGAATCACAAACTAAAAAGACGGACTAAACTACCTTTTGCTGGTGCCTCTCTGTGAGGCTGTCTCCCAGCAAGTCGGATAGACATGTTGTGATGCCTCGTATAGATGTATACGTGCGCACAAGGAGCTCAGAAACACATTTATGTACATACCAGGTATTAGAGTGGGTGGTCCCCTTTTAAGGGTTAACCACTCGTTGGTGGACAGAGTCCCTTGGGTGCAGACGTCCCGCTAGAACTTGAGCCCCCTTTCGAGGACCAAAATCCCTAAAAGGGGAGCCGACCGGCTATCTGGCACTGCTGTGAGCACATACAACAACAGTATAGTCTTCCCTGAGGCAAATATCTTGTAGCCGAGGCAGACGTTGACGAGTGGGTTTTCCGCTCAGATTATCCCCACGCTTGTTCAACTGTTTGCCCAACATAGTTGGGTATTTTTTTATGTGTACAGGTTACGTGTTCGGTCGTCTGCTCACACGTGCTACGCACTCTCAGATTATTTGTTTCGATCAACCCTTAGATTTTATCAGGGCACAAGTAGTCAGCGAGACACACGTCGTTACACTCATCCGCCTGGCTCGTAGGTACGCCGCTCATTGTACCAGATATTTTCAGTCAAGTTCAGTACACACGAGGGTTTGCTCAATTCACGGCGTATCGTTCAGGAAGATGACCCTCATCGTCCAGCTAGGTACACACTAATGTTGGGTCAATAAATTTACGGATACTCCGTAGAAAAAAATGTCATCGTTCAGGGTGGTGCCGGCCACCGTTCACGCCCGTTTAGCTCATCCGACCGCTTGCTCAATAATCATCGCGATGTTTCAGTGGGAAGACCCTAGGTTATGGCTCTGGATGTCGGCAGTCGTTCAAGCTCGTTCAGTCTGTTCAGCGTAGGATGATAAGCCACTCAGGCCAGTACGTGCTCAGTACATATATTTTATTTCTTGCCCCTGTTCAGCTCCAATGGGGTGGGGTTTTCAACAGTGGATGCATATCATACCCACACAGGCCGGTACATACTCAGTACATTTGTTATATTTCTTGCCCCTGTTCAGCTCCAATGGGGTAGTATTTTCAGCGGTGGAAGATAAGCCATTCAGGCCAGTACATGCTCAGTACATTAAGTATAATTCTTGCCCCTGTTCAGCTCCGATGGGGTAGTCTTTTCAGCGGTGGATGCATAGCCACAAACGCCGGCACATGCCCAGTACGTATATAGTAGGGTTTTAGCCATAAACAGGTATACCTGGTCACTTCGGTGCCAAAAACAGTTACACACTAAAACCAAGTAGAAATCACACGCCATGAACCCTGCGATTGGCCAGCCTCACATCGTACCTGCTTTTGACTTGAAATGGCCAGGTACAACTGGGCTGCTTGGTTTTGTTTGGCTACTTTGTCTAGCTTTCAACTGTTTTTGCCGAATTTTGAGCCAATCAGAAGCCGTTTATATCGATCCCCCCTATACGCCCTATACGAACTACGAACGCCGACGTCGCTCATGCTTCACACGTCAATTTCGAACACTCGTATACCGCTATTCCGTAATTCCGTACATGTATTACGTATACGAGTACGAGCTGGGTTATAGAACAGCACGGCGGTATAACACGTACGGCGGTATCGCACACGACAGGACGAAGCACCTACTCGGACTATTTTCCAAGCTGTGTTTCTCGACGGAAAGACTGCACGATAACTGCATCTATGGAAAAATCTCGACAAGATCGTTACAGCGCCGCCCTTTTCTGGCTGTGGGTTGTACCTATCCCCGTTTCTTTGGAGAAACCGGGCTCGGCAATTCGTCCCATTGGAGTGTTATCTTGTGTGCTATACTCGTACGGTGAGAAGAATGAGTGTCGTCATGTAATATTTCGTATGTATTCGTGTTGGAAGAGCTCACGCTCATCATATATATCAGCCACAAATATCATCTACTACAGGAGGAGTGGCGGCCTTTTTGCGTGTGTCTTTTACTTGATTTTAGAATGTAACTGTTTTTGGCCTAGAGCGACCAGGTATGCCTGTTTTTGGCCGCTTCCTATATTTCAATGCGTAGACTCCTCAGCCCCAACGCCGTACCGGTAGTCACTCGTGCCGGTACGCGTTCAGGGCAGAACATTCGTTTCAGTGTTGTTTAGTGTTTCGGTGAAAGCAGCCGTCGCCCCGGCCAGCACTCGCTCTGTAATATAGTTTAAACAGTCGTCAATTTAGTTCAGCGGTGGCGACAAGAGCAGTCGATCACGCCGGTGTTTGTTCAGTTCATCGCATACCTCCCAGCGCAGTTACCGGGGTGATTATGTGCGTGCGCAGTACAATTTTTGCGTACAGTACAACACAAGGGTGGAGACACCAGCAGACACTCCAGCCATTACCCGCTCGTAACGCACATATGTGCATTTCAGTCCACAGTTGAATATACAAGCTGCGCATCCGGCAAGTGCTTGCTATGAATATATCGCATTGCTCAATTCCCACACCTCCCGCACAGAGTGCGAGGATCATTTTCTCTGCTCGCCGTTTTTGCTCTCTTCCGCACACGACGCATCGCATGCCCGTTCCTCGCACCGAACATCCGCGATGTTGAAATCAACTCTTCTACGTTCTAGGCGTAATGAGCACTGTACGGGAACGCGTAGTCGTTTGAACTTGACTATGCGAGAACCGTGCTCAAGCTAGCGGAGACTGCGGTAGAGAGGCTTATGCGCCTAGCGCGCCTAAGCTTCATGTTGCACAGGGAGAAGAAGGTAGTGCGTTCAATGTAGATCGGGATAAAACAGAATCTGACTAGTAGAGATGCGGTCACAACGCATCATTTTCTCCACAGTACCTGTGAGCGGCAGCGGAAACAGACGATTCGGTATCGGTAAAAGACGTGCAAGAGGAACTGAAAGCAGTGAAGGCGCGCACTGGGCTTATGAACCACCCCGTGTCCGTAGATATGCCAAGGTGGCAGTACAATGATAGCCAGCAGTAGCCGTGGGAGGGGTCGCCCATTCAACTCTTAAGCTTTGCCCCTTATTTCCATGCCCAAGGCTGTAAAACCCAACCATTTCTGTTTCATGGGGGCTGGGGGGTCTCAAGGGGATCGAAGCCCTTATAACCCTCAACATCAGCCGTCCATGGTTCAGGGGAGAGGTGGTCCTCAGGTTGGCCAGGGTCGTTATGAGGCAGGTGGTGGCTACGGGCACACAGGGGGCAATGGCCGGGGGGGCAGAGGTTAGTCGGGAAAGGGGAGTAACCCCGTATGCGGCACGTGTGTTCGTGGGGGGAAGGCAGCGAACCATTCCTACAGGCAGTGCCCCCATATATCGTGTCACAAGTGCGGGCAGATGGGCGACATACATCGTAGCTGCCCTAACTAGCCGTCAAACGGACGTTGGGTCATGGCTCGTCCATGTTTTTCGAATGACGGTGGTGTTTTCCGAGATCGCCTAGGTAAAATACAAAAATATATATGCCATGTTAAATGCATTATTTTCCTATTGTGTGCGGAAACCTGAAATGTGGTGTTCCATGCGTTTTCTAAGGAAATACTACTATTTTGTGTCCCTTGAAATGGTTTTACACTGTCTGTGTTCCATGCATCAAACGGCGTAGAGGTGGAAACGTCGAGTCGAGTTCGCTCGGGCATAGAGCTACCGACAGAGTAAACAGTTTCCGTTCGTACGACAGCCACACACAGAAGATGGGGCACTTTAAGGTCCCCCGCATGTTCACCGTACCGGACGCGGAGCCACGTAATATCCCGCGCATGTTCACTTTACCTTACAGGGAGTCGTTCTTCCCCGCATGTTTTACTCTTTCACATTACGAATAGCAAGATCAACCGTCCAACTTTCTGCGTACGATTACCGTTTCACAACCCCGCGCGGCTTACTTCTCACTGAGACGAGGCGGCGGATACGCTCAAATGGCGCACGTTCACCTCGGTGGGCACAAAGTATGTTAGAGGGACTCGCGCTATACCATGCACGCACACTCGTAACCGGTAGAGGTACCAAACAGGAGTTGACCGGAAAATATGCCACTGACAGATTATTGTCATCTATATATTCTCCCCCGTCGCCTCTGTATCCGTGCTTATTCTCGCCGCGGTCGTTGGTGGTGGATTGTGTCGCGGTCGTTAAGTAGTAAGGTTTCAGGTACCCCAAGTGGAACCTTTCGTCTTCTATCTAGACATATATACCATCTCCATGGCCACGGACCCTTGGTGAAACCACACTGTATACCTGGTACACAGATAAGGAGAGCACCTCCAAAATACAGTTGTCGTTCCGTGCCACCAAAGGTCAGATCAGGATCTGACGCATTTCGGAAAAAGTGACAATGAGCTATGACAGAAGTGCGTTCATACTGCTTGGCAGAAGAAGATTGTTGCAAGCATCACGCTCAGCGACCTACAGAGGACTTCGCTCGAGACGAAATACTTAAAGAACTACCGCATCTCACCCCGCACAAAGCTCCATTTTGGCAACCAGGCGATTTCGTGCTCGGCCACCTGTCCTCGAAAATTCTTTTTGACGGGAGGAAATGCAGCGATGTAACACGTCGGCAGACTGCTCGATTTGCTTGGCTGGAAACGCAAGCGTAAAGGGGATATTTCGGGGGCACCAGTTCAGCGGGGCAGACTTGTCCTTGAATTAACTGTGAAACCATGTGTCAGACGAACATAACAAATGGGTAGGCACAGAGATAGCGAAACTAACGCAAAAACGGTTGCATCGTGCCTTGGGCAACTGTATCAGATGTTTCGGCGAAACCGCGCCCTCGCATGGTCCTTCCGCTTGGGGTCGAACCAAAAAAACCCAGACTGATCTGGGACCACAGATGGCAACATTTGAGGTTCCGGCACCTGACGTTCTAAATGGACGGCGTAGGCAACGTCGCACAATGTTCCTGGCAAGGGACCCACCAGGTATCGCCAGACCACGAGTCCGGTTTTCATAATGTCTCACTCGATAAGGATTCATGGCAATATTTCGGTTTTTGATGGTGAGGTCTGTGTTACGTGTGGACGGTGTTGTGCTTTTGGTGGTGTTCGTAACTGTTCATGTACTACACCTTTTCAGTCGCAGCAGCCCAGTATCTTCGACAAGGAAACATGCCCGTGCTCGTATGGATCGACGGTTTTTTATTTGTCCAACGTCCGATCAACTAGTCGGCTCGGATCGGGGCAACAGCTGGCGGCCAGTCAAGCCGCGGCACACCTATAATTGAGTGTTTTGCACGTAGCAGGTTAGTTCATGTACATAGATAAGTGCGTGTTGGTGTCGCCCACGCGGTTGGTAATCTGAGGGATCGTGTGCGACTCGATATTGCGGCGGCTCGAGGTACCAGAAGACAAGCCTGACAAGTTGAAGGCAATCATATCCGAGGCCATTAGCACCCAATGCATCGCCTACAGGATTCTTGAGAATTTCGCTGGAACATTCACGAGTGTGACAGTAGCCGTCCCTGTCGCAGGGCTATACACACACGACATGTACAAACACATCGCTAATTTCCAGAGGAAGGGGGGGTGAAATCCAATATGGATAATAGTGTCACCCCAAAAAGCGGTCTCAGGTTTGAACTAGGAAAATGGCTAGAAACCCGAAGCCAGTCAGGCGGTGCGTCGTGGTACCGAGCTGCCGAGGAGAGCATTATCCTGCTTGCAGCAACTGACGCCTCACCCTGTGGCTAAGGTGACCTCATCCGAAGTCCGGGCCACGAGGTTTTCCAAGCGGCTGGAGATTCCCCAGACGAGTGGGCGGGAAAGCACGTACACGTCCTGAGAGCGTATGCACTGCGAGAGCATTTTCGCTTGTTTGTCAAGACCGCCACACCCTGGTAGCAGGTTCCACAATAGTCTTGGAAGCAGACAGCAAAACGTAGTTCTACGAATTTAACAAGGGACGGGCAAAAACCATGATCATGCACTAAGTTATCACCAACCTGTTTTGGTTACAGGCAACACAGGATTTCATGTTGAAACTCAGATGAGTGGCGTCGGCGGACAATGCTGAAGCAGACGAGTGGTGGCCGCTCGAGGCAGGCGAATAGGCCCGACTTGAGCCATCCGAATTGGCAGCGTTCTGGGCATGGGTAGGAGAGTTTGACGTTTATTTGGTGGTTACATCGGCATCCGCCCAGAATGTGCAGTCCCCCCACCCATCGGCAAGCGACCGGTTATATTTCTATTCGCGTTTTCAGACAGATAGTAGCGATGGCGCAGACGTGTTAAGCTAGGACATGAACCAGCTGCCCAACTCATCCCAGCCGTGTTTTAGATTTGGTTTCCCCACGATCCCTATTGTCCAGTATCGTTTTGAAGAACATCGCGGATTGTCAGGTACGGACATTCGTCGTGGAGCCAGATCAAAGGCAGAGCTCGTACCCAATCTTGGTAAACGCAACAAAACGCAATTTGCGGATAGCAGGTGCCGGGGACACGTTAGCTTTGTTCAGAGTACACCATCACCGGGAGGAACTTCCTTTCGCGTTCCAACGTTAGGGCATGAGGGCGGTAGAGGTGGGTTTCCGTTGAGAGAGATAAGGCGAGGGAGATAATTTAAACCGCTTAACCGCAACGCAAAATGGTCCATCTCCGCTCCTCCGAAAATCGGTTCCTTTCGCGTTCGAAATCTACACACAGGCACTGCGTATACCGATGCGTACTAAGTTTATTATGGTGTTATACCAATCCGCAGTCTCTTCCCAGCATCGTCGAGGAGATGCGCTGCGATGACACCTAGCTCTGTCTGTAGCGGACGACAGAGCTTGGAAGAGAAAAACCCATGCAATAAATTGTCTCTCGTACATTGAGCCTGACACTCCCTTCTGAGCCACGGCGATTCTTTATCGTTCCCCTCCGTCCCAACGTCAACGTACGCATCGGTATCGAAGACGCTTTCAAAACCATGTAGCTTTACATAGACACGTGCTTGCTTTGAGAATCCTTCAATCTCGTCTTTTCCCTTCAGAACAGGGACGGCCATCTTTGGATGTACTAAAAACTGCCTGCCACCAACTGCTGTGTGTGTGAGAGGACTAACCTTTACGGGGCAATGCCCCTCTCGTGGCCTCCATCACCAATCTGATCCCCTCCGTGTTCAGCTTCCGCAGGAGCACTTCCACCCTCCCGAACCCCGATGCCACCATCGGAGCGTTCCGACAATGGCGTTGCAGCACCCCCCTCTGCTGCAACTTCGGTAGGTATCACCTGCTGCTCCCTGCCGGACTCCCATGTAGCCTCACTCTCCTTCCTACGCGTGAGCAACACATCCATCATGTTTATTAACTCTTCATGCGCCGATTTCTGACTCTCCTCTACGTCGTCACCTGCTTGCTGCAGTTGTTGGAGTGGGAAAGCCTGCTCCAACACCTTGGCCTGAAGCCCATCCACTACATCAGCCAAGGGGTACGTCGGTACCTGACTCTGGACTGTTCGAAAGGTTGTGACTACGAGTCGAGATAGATGTTTCACGTTTTTAGCGTTTGTCTCCCAGCAGGAAGGGCAGATGGAGAATGACTCCATGATGCGTCATCACCGCCGCATAAAACCACACAAGTCAAGATTCAATTACCCAAGAATATGCAAGTAGCCCTAAACGACACGTAACCGTCAATGTTGAAACTCAAATACGAACAGTTTATACTGATGACATACCTGGTACAAAACACCGAGAACATACATGACACACAAGAACGGAAAAACTAACAGAAGTGAGTGACGGGTGACGCAGTTGTTGTCATGGAGTTACACACACGACAGCACCAGCACCAGCACCAGCACCAACAGAGCAGCCCCAGCAGCACCAGCAACTGGCATAGATGAGCACGTCCTTTCACCACGTTTGCTGGTCGTCGGTAAACAAAACGTATTTTTGTGCCGTCTGATGGTTGTCCCCCATTGTGCGGTTTCAGAACAAAGGATGCCGTCTTTTAATTTTTTTAATAACATACCGGTATTAAATGCGTTCCTTGTCACAGCTGTCAAGTTCATAATGCGGGGTATCGGTGATAAATTCCATAAAACACCGAGTTCACGCCTTAAAAAGTTTTGTATATCTGTGTCTTACAATTTGAGATCACACAGAATCGTTCTTTGTAGGAGGAGGCACCGACACGGTCAGGGGATGTGCTGGATGTCGATAGGTGTAAATACTACCTTTTATTTGCTGTGCCCGGTAGTCGGGTTTCAGACCCGGTCCCCTCGGTAGCCTAGTGGTCAACCTCGAATATTACTATGAAGGTTGGAGTCAGTGGTTAAAAAACAAACTATCTAGGTATGGAGATATACATTTCTAGAGACGCCAACTGCCTAGAGCGGTATTTAGATAAGTACAATTCGACGTGAGTCGACGAGGGAAGAAAGTGCTGATCTTTTGTCGAGATACAAATGAAGGCGCGTACCGTAGTCGGGGGGCGGGCGGGGGGGGGGGGGGGGGTAGCCTGCTACGTA
>JAYJMJ010098974.1:0-18766 GCA_036873875.1 Laminaria ephemera | reverse complement strand
TCCTAAACTACCCGAACTATGATCCGTAGATCATTGACGGTTACACGCATCAGACAATGTACGAGTACATCCGACATATGTCTGTCTCAAGGTTTGTGACTAGAGCTTTTCTTGTCTCCAAGAGGACGAATGGGAATGGACACTGGCTGTGCTGGGTGTCGATAGCGTGCAATTTACTTCCAAAATTGTCCGGACCTTTTAGATGTATCAGCCAGGAGGGTCGTGACGTCGGTTTATCTCAAATCGTCGCTTCTATAGCGACCAGCGAGGCGTTTGGGACGTCGCCAAGGCGCCTAGAGCAGCAACACGTATTTTCCGCCTTTCTGTATTTTTGGCAGTTGGCGGCCATGGCGGCATACCATATGGAAGCAGGGGCGAGAAGCAGGGTACAATGTTTTTAACCGTAATCGAATGCGGTCGGAGCTCTGGTGGCACTCATCAACTATGACGGGGGGTATTCACTTCAGCGCCAAACGTTTGTAACAGTCAGGGGCGGGGTCAACTGTAAAACATTAACTGTTGAAATATTCGCAATATATATATGAATGTATATATTGCAGTGCATGTTTATTCTTCGCCCCCACACGCGGGCGGATGTTGTACTAATATCTAAGAGGACGTCGCAAGCGATCTAGATGCTTGCCCATCACCGAGTCGCCTGATGCAGAACATGCTAGCAGCGTTGTGGCGAACTATGGAGATCATCCTTACGGCCAAAAGTAAACATTCTTGCACTACCCACGGAGAATAAGAGTGGTTGCTGCAATTCTACGGTGATACCGCGGTATACGTTTATGATACGGGTATTATTCGTATAAACCCGACACATACGTTACACGACTGCTGTACAGCTGCCGTTGTGGTAAAGCTCCACCTTTTATGAGGAAGTAAGAGCTTAAAACACATCTCCTACATGCACCCTACACGCACGAGCAACAACAAATCCTAGATTTCTCCTAATACTCTTACAGTGATCCGTTTTCCAGGTACCTACTACTTTCGCGTATATTGGTTTCATATCCGACACAAATAGCCGATTTCTACTGCCCAGCTACTGCTGTTGCCCTAAACTACCTTGTCCGCCTCCATCGTGCAAGAGATTGAACCACACTCCGTGCCTCTGGCCCATGAACAGAAACAAAACCATCCTAACCCAAACGTCATATATCTCGTCTATATATCTCCTCAGCTGGCCTCCGATCCGCTTTTGATCGATCGTTCATATGGAAATACAAATATCTGATGTTGCCCTTGCAAATCACGGGACAACCATGAAGCTACCCAGCAAGACCCTAGATGCTGCTGTTGAATCGCGCACAGATTTACCTGTCGCAGTGGGCTCGTTACCGTGCGCACTTGTCGTTTGTTGTGCTCGTATTACCCAAGACATTACTTCGCACGATACTGTTTCGCTGGCAGTGGTACATGTCTACGTCACATCCGACGTTCTCACGACACCAGGGTGTCATGTACTTACGTGAGGTGCTATTAATAGTGGCGTTGTCAGCTCGGCCTTCATGGTCCCCCCACGACGTTGCCGTCGCCAGAGAGGCCGACAAGTTCTAAATCGGGGCTGGTAGATACCACGGATACAAACGAACCGCGTCTAAATACCTCATGGAATAAGAGAGAGTCGCGCATCCTTCTAGAGCACAGACAGGGATGTAAAATGTAAGGATATATATATATATATATGTTTCAAGGTCTAGACCCTACACGGAGCGCGTACGTACGCACGAATCGGGCGGATCCTTTGTGCTGGAATCGGGCGGATCCTTTGTGCTGGCTGGTGCACCGAGCTTGTGCCTGCGAAATATCACGGCAGACAAACGGTCGGTAACGGGAGAGATTGGAGAAACTGTAACAGTTAAACTATTGTATTTACTCATTTTATCAAACGTCAGTGGTGGCCACCTGAACGGCAACTTTCGCTGCCCGTGTCATGCCCTAATCGTTACAGGGGTTTACAAGGGTTAGTGCAAAATATGAGAGTCAGACCGATAGCTGAAAGTAGCTAATGCATCCATCACATATCGGCGGGATTTGAACGCATGATGGTCATCGGTTTCTCGTACAAGATTTGTATCTGTATATCGCTTGTGCAGCCTTGTAACAATAGTTTTTCTTCTACCTTAAGCAAATTGCAGCTCTACGAGCCTCGTCCCCTTCACCTTGTGCTCGCCGGCGTATACCGAAACGTAGACTCTGAATGGTACACAAGTAGCGCACCACCTGGAGGGTGTGCTTCGTGTAATGCGTTGGCGCACAGAAAAGACAAATCCGTTCAAAAGCGAGGGGGGACAGTCGACGCAAGCGAGGGCAAGAGAGTACGATTGCGGTCAATCTTCAAGAACAGATCATCTTACGTTTACACGAAAATACTGGTTTTTAACTCAACTATTTCGGCAGATGAAATAAATTTTTTTCATCAGGTTGGTCCGAACAAACACGACTCTATCAGTATGGTAATTCCATGAAAAATATACCTGGAATATTTTTATATAAAAATTAAAAATGCACTACAGCCGTGAGATCTAGGATTTCGTCGAAAATCATCTTTGCAAGCTGTGTGTGATACTCCGGTCGCGCGTGTTGAGGGTTGTGTATGTCCTCATGAAGAATGTAGGTCGGCGACTCCCCTTAGTGCTAGTTAGCACCAGGGTCAACAGTGTGTAACGAAGCCGTCGGTCTTAATCAAGATGTGCACGGAAATTATAAACTTCTTAGAGGGGGACACAATTTGACTGCTATAGGCAAATTTTACTGCTATAAGATGTACAACTATATACCTCTTATTGCCGTCGAAACTATAAACTTATTTGAGGCGGACAGGAACTGACTGTTATAGGACATATTTTTTAGAACACCAGTGTGGATGGTGGGAGAGCCGCACCGCTTGCTCGGTACCTCGACCAACTACCGCTCGCGAGCGCATGCAACCGACCCAGGTCGTTCGAGAGTCTGTTGATTGGCCTTGGCGCGTCTTAAACGCCCAGCGACTTTCCGGACTCTCATCGCCGAGTTAACATACACACCGCAGCGACGCACTCGACCGGAGCATCTTGCTGCAGGGCCCTAAGTTACAATCGGAGTCGTTTTGGCGTTGCCACTTGAAGATTTGGTGGTTAATTTACCCGCCCAAGCTCAGAGACTAGCCGGCTGAGCAGCCATTGTCAGACAACCACGCGAATCCATGTTCGGACAGCATGCCGGCTGTGTTGACTGTTCTGGGTTAGGTGATCGATTAATAAACGAGCTAGCTGATCTTCCATCTTGCTCTACTCGTTCAGAAATTATCATCGTCGTGTTTGGAAAACCTTGAAATTTATGTAACCAATGAGCACAATACGGGTCGGTAGAAGATCGGACCCATTTCGTCCACATTGTTTACTCACGCTTTTCAGGATAAATATGGGCTAGGTCGGCGGAAGCGCACGGAGAAGGAAGGCGCGTACGGAGTGGTGCAGGCCGGCTGGACGGTGACCAGAAGAAGTGGCGTAATGGCCGCAGCGCTTACTACGTATCGTACGTGGCGAACGGAGACGTAAAGGCGTTCGTCGGTTGTACTCGACAGCGGACGTCGGTGAGGACATGGTAAAGCGGATTTGGGATAAACGGTCTCGACCGAATACGGCGTCTTCGTGATCGATCAGTATTTCCACCTCTCTGGAATACAGATTGATCGACACCAGTATAAGCCCCAAACAATTTTTACTACCTTTTTAGGGACAAGAGAAATATAGCGTGTATATCGCAGAAAGAGGTGGCTCAACGTTTCCACCAATCCTTCATACCTGCGTAAGTTAACCGTGGTTTGCAAAGAAAGCACCCTGTAAGTTCGGTGGGATTTCAGGTACAGTACCCTACTTTCGACACGAAAAACAGTGATATTCGTTTTAATCTTTTTTTATATATTTGACAAGGGTGTGTCCTGCGCTAGTGTAACATGTTTCGAAATTGCTGTTGCGGCTGCCGTCCAGGTCGCACGTAAAACTTCTTTTAAGTACTCATTGTTGACATTTTGTTTGAAATTGCGAGTCTCTGACGCCACCGGTTGTGTTTTCGTGCCGTTTCTTCGCCGGTGCACGGCCCGGCTCCGGGTCGACCGGCCGACGTGGATGATCCGCCCGCTCTGCCCGCTGGTGCCCCGTGGGCGGCCTCGACGTTAAAATTCAGGAACAATCCAAGCCTGTCAGTGAGGTAGGTCGAAGGGTGAGTCACGGTCCACACATGAGGTGTTTTGGAGAAATTCCTTCGGGTGCGTGCTCTTCCACGATCACACCAACAGCAACATTGGCCATTATCCCTACAACAACTAAACCCAATGTCGTGGGGGGCTACGAGAAGTTGAGATAAATAAAAATGGATTTGTACCTTTGCCAACTAAATGCCACCCAGAACTCGTTGCGATAACGTATGGCACGTGGAGATACACAACGGTTTTGGCGAGAAGTAAGATGCGAGGTGATGTCTTCGAATAACAAAGTGTTATATGAACACCCACGGGGGCTGGGCACTGGTACCACTCAGGCAGCTTACTATTACGGGGATGTCGACAAAGGGTATGCAGTGCCCTGGATCTGGCGCGGTTGCTGAATTCATCTCCCGTGATTTGCAAGGGCAACAACTGTTCGTTTTTTTTCCCCAAAAGCCGATTGATTGATGGAACATCTAGGGTCAGGTAGGGGTTTGGACATAAATGTAATGGAGTTTCAAGGAAGAACTTAGAGCTTGTCAGTGGGTGATATTTCTGCTGTTCGTGGTTAACAGACATGAGGTGCGGTCGAATGTTCGGAAGGGAGCAAAGGGATTCGTGGGAATTCAGCAGAATCAGCTGCTGGACACAAGCAATATCATGTGTGTGTTGAATGTAAGAGCAATACATTTATACCAGGAAGCAGGTATACGTTTTAGTACAATAGCATCGGTAGAGAATTTCGCGTTGTTGTTCGTGTGCGTAAGTGGCTACTGTTTTGTCGTTATGTCAAAGCCATGTCGGCTGTGCGACAATGGTGAACGTGTTCTACTATTAGATAACAGTATGGCAGGATTACGGCGGTCATGCTTAGTTTCCCACGTGATGTGCAATGCACTAACTTACAAGCGTGGGTAATAGGTTTCACCTCCTTCCTTAGACCCAACGCAGCTAACATTTATTGGCATCGTGAAACCCGGCGACCGGCGGGCGTCGAGGCCGTCAGCGAAGTTAATTCGCACACACCCATATTACCCGCCGGTGTATATATCAGGAGAGAGAAGAAAGCATCAAACAAGCGGATCGTTGATATGGCAACCCTAAACGTTTATAGCCTACCACCGCTTTACAGCTACGTGACGACTGGCACCGAAACACACAGCCACTGACGTACTGTAGTGCCACGGACACCTCGATCCCTATAAAAAAACGTATGGCACAAAACCCATGCGTCTAATTACCCTCCTTATCCAAACGAGTCATCAAACTACCCGTAGAAAATCATCGGCCAGCGCAGCATACTGATTACAGTGAAAACCGGGCGATATAATACCTCGCTGCCTCGGCCGCCGCCTTCACCGCCTCCTCGACGGGTGTCAGGCAATAAACCGAAACGTCAGGATCGATACGCTCATGTCTACTGGTCCTCTTGGTCTAATCGGCAAATCTGCTTCATTCAGACATCAAAATCGATACCTCTGTGCGCCCAACAAGGCACCTATCCCGGCGGGGCGCCTTGGACCGAAGTAGGCTACGCAGCAAGTAGAACAGTGAGGTAGGGCACCAAACCACACGTACTCCGAGACGTATGACCATACTATTTCGCATCTCAACTCGAAGTCAAATATCTGACCGCATGCATCCGTCGGTTCACAACCAGTGCAACAGGTAGATGAGCACTGCTTGGAGTTGAGCACAACCAACCCAACAATCCATAGAGACGGTGACATAGCGGCCGAATTGTTGATTTCCAGATTCTGCGTTTTCGATCACGCAAACTATCACAACCCAATATTACTTCTCTAGAATTCAAGTCCCTTGGACCGTGTACCGGCCCGTTGAGTTCAATAGGAGACCAGCGATTGAACACTGGATAGTTGGCAATAACCACAGAAACGGCGTACATAGCACGGGCACGATTGTCTAAAACCAAACATCAACTGCCACCTCCGTCTTGCTATGTTCCCCTGATGCATAGTCATCCGGTGAGAGGATTACGCTGTTCGTTACAACCACACAGGTCTGCCTGGCGGTCGTTCCGACGATGTTGTCGTGGATGCACCTTGGTAATGCACGGGGAGATTAAGTCCGAAGGAATTTCTTGCCGGGGCCAATCCCCGCGGCTTCTCCCTCCCATAAGGGTTCGTGATTGATGCGGTGCGGAACCTGCGGCCGGCCTGGTCCCATCTTGACCGTTTCCGACAGTTCCTCATCTCATGCGGTGAATCAATGACAGTATCCACAACAGCTAAACAATCGTTCTCGTGTCTGGTATGTTTAGTAGCGGCAACGGCGTTCGGCACATCTCTTTTTGGTGATGGTGTGCCACCTCCATTTAGAGAACGATTATATGGCGCGTTGGTCGGGCCGTCCACAGCGTGCTGTTTGCACTACGCCGTCTTAGTTCTGCCCTTGACCCTATAGGACGGAAACCTCGCGGAGAAGTTATGTGAGCACCGCTTGCTGTAGAAGTTAACCATGCCTACCCGCTATGTCGCCTGCAGTACATACGTTTACTGCTGACCTCGATTACACATAGGCCTGCTCCCCTTGTGCAAGAGTCGTGTGACCAGCGATTGCAGCGGACGTTCACCATGCGGTTCTCAGCATGCTGCACGCAGTACCACGTCTTGCTGCTTTCCTGGACACTAAAGGACGGAAACCTCGTGCAGGCGACATGTAAGCACCGCTTGGTGTGGACGTTCACCATGCCTTCTTCGCCGTGTTTCCTGCAGAACACCCCCGTTTTTATTCCATCGGCATTGAAGGTCGCTCGCCTCTTGCAGGCGTCATGAAAGCATCGCTTGGAGCGCACGTTCATGATGACGTCTCCAGCTTGTTATTTGCAGAAAATTGCCGTCTTGCTGCCCTGGGCATTACAGGTCCGATAGAATTAGGACTTCTGCTGAAGGCAACATCCCATTCACGAAGTCCTGGGTGTGGCGACGAAACCTCTTAGTAAGCCAAGTATGACTGGCGCCCCAAGTCCAGAAGTCGCTTCATCGTCGTGTGCACATCTGCCATTGCGGCAGGGGAATTGGCAACAAAATTCAGGGTCTTGTTGAAAACATGTTTCGTCCGTTTAATAAATACCACATTGCCAGTTTCAGAGGAGCAGACTCAAAGTTCCGAAATAAAAAAAACAATGGATATCGAGGTAGGTTTAGTAAGCGATTCTGTCTAAAACAGTACGACTGCGGGAAAACTGGGTGTTTGACAACAACGTTGGTGCTGCGCATTTGCCACCGCTCTCTCATCGTTATGGCACCGCAACCTACAATGTCTGTCAGGGGCCACCAATGTCCCTCTCCTGATAATTGCGGTTGACGGTATTGTGTGGATGTGGATATTTATCTTGTCCAACATATCTCCAAAAACTTCTAAGCAACGGCAAAGTTATCTGGTGGGCTTCTACACCCGTGAAACAATTAGCCCGTATACCATGATATGGATATACCTTCTGGTAGAATATCGTGTGTTATCGGTTGCGTAGGTATCCACCCCGTCCCAGATTCGCTTGCGGGTACAACCCAACATGTCTGGTAAAGGCGGCTGAGATACACCGTTGATAATTTGTCGACGACAACAAAAAATTGTGACATTGGGGGGAAAAACGTAACGTTGGTGCCCTACACTTGGGTGACGACCGTACCATCTGAGACGCAGATGGCACGGGTACCGTATAACTGCATTATTCGTCAGAGCCTGGCTACGGCGGACTACTTCTGTCGATAACTCCCGCCTACAATTCAGGTTGATTGACATCTCGACGGCCAGCATTAGAACGGCTAATTATGTTTTTTTTGCGCTTTTTTTCGTCAGGAGTACCAGAGAGGCGTCGGGCGCTTCTGTTTTGTGCTACAGTAGAGGTCACTCGTAATTTTTGCGATCCTCAGCTTTTCTGTACTATGGTTTTATGGCATTCACCACCGGCATGAGTGTGTTAGTTACGCTGTTCTCAAAAAGAGATTTGAGCCCGTTTATGAGCGAGATACAGAACCACTCGCGCGAGTTGCCTAATATCGGTAGTGAAAACAACAGTACTGGTCTTGTCCCGCACAAAGTTGTCGCACGGTGTTGTATCGGCGAGGCAGATGAAGGCGTGAGAAATCCCATCGACGCGTCGGCTTGTATATACACAACTGACATATGCCGAGGAGAAAGGTCGTACGGATCGTCCCACATAAAATTCGTGGTGATTGGGGTATAAGGCGTTGGAAACTGTTGGCCTCTCGACTCGAGCACGTAAGGGAACGCTCTGCACTAGTGTGTTGGATAACTCCGGAAACGGGGTTAGTTCGCTCGAGAGGAGGGCGGGATTGCGCACGTCACCGCCATGGGGCGGACACAATGAAGAAGACCATATTAAACTATTTTATTACCCACGTAGAATATACCCCATAATGGACAGGAGAAAACAGTCACGTAACAGACATTATTGAACTCGTGTGGCCTCCATCATACCATCATCACGAATTCCCGAATTGAGGAGACGTGCAGATTCATCTGCCTTGTACGCAGATCCTATGCGGTTACAGCTGCCAGAGGCCTTTCGCAAATAACCAGTAGATCATTGGACCCATCAGGTAGATCTAAGATCGCTAAACTACCATTTCAAGGCATTATGTCCTACCTCAGTTCAAGGCCACAATGCTGCTATATTTCGGCACCGCGCCCGCCCACTACCTGCAGGAGTCCATGCCGCCCGCGAAGTCCCGTTGTATATCAGTACGATACCCGCCCATGTTTAGATGGGAACAAGTAAAAATCACCGAACAGATTGCTCGTGATTGCAGTAACACTTAACAGGAATAATGTTGAGCGCTGACCCAAACCAGACAGCTACATGAGGACTTGCGTCGAATCGCATACCCACCGGCATAGTTTATTGCCACCAACGTCCCACGTCTCCGGAAACTATATAAGTAGGATAATGCGCAGTTTCCTACCTACTTCTTCCAAGGTCCAAAACGCCAATGCCGCCTACTGTAGATATTACAGAACCGCAGTTTATTGATCTAGCTGACCTTCGCCACTTTGACAACCGGCCTTACTTTCTCTGAGGCTGGTCACGAAAAGACGGCCGACGGAACAACCGCCACCACAATCCCCGTGCTGGTACATTTAGACGGTACAGACAATATAACCAGACGGTACGGAAAATAGGATTGGTTTCGAAGTTCATCTCGACAAGCCTACCACTGTCAGATAGGTTTACCAGGTAGTTCTGTATGCCCCCCGAGGGACTCCTCCGGTCGATGTAGCTTCCACCGGATTCGGCTACGCGGTCATCCAGGGCACTACCATGTACAAAACGATACCGCATAAAAAAAAGGTTACCCGCCTGGGCATGCGATTGGTCTGCATTCGACCCCAAATCAAGCCTCTACGACGTGTCTACACAACCAGCCGCATCGATTGATAAACAACGAGTCGAGCAAGGCGGTGCGCATTGCACTCCCCGCACGCTCAACAACCTTCACACAAATGCCCCATTAAGACCCTACTTCCTACTTTGAAGGTTGGACTTCTAGAAAACATTTCACATCACGATCCAAATTTTTAAGGCTGGAACAACTTTTGGGAAGGGACCCGCCTGGGGTTGTTAGGAGTTATTTAATAGACACATCAGAGCGGACGGTCAAGGCTACACTGAGCAGAATGGCCCCGTTTTTAGTGTGTACGGGGTCTAGGCCACTCCAACACACAGAAAAAAACACATTTTGTTGTTCTAATAAAACAAGAGTGGCTCTGAGTCGCCGAAACGAAAAACACACACAAAAGCAGTCATCTTACCGTAGCCCTCCGTTTAGGAAGGGATGAGTAATCAGTGGTCAAACAGCTAAGGCAAACACCGAGTGACTACGCCACCCCCCCCCCTCCTAGCGCTTTCTATGGGCAAACGACGACAACAGCGGGAGTGCTCATGGCACTGACATGACGATCTTAAAAATCGACGACTAGCTCTATTTCGGTCTTGATGGGTTTCCCACTAAAATGCTGGTCATGTAATACGGGCGGGTTACGCGGATTTCCATGACGGGGACGTTTAGAGACCGTTCCGACAGTCTTGTCGACGAGGTATCCCTGCAAGGCAGGGTAAGCTGTGGTGTTGTGGGAAGTTTCAATACCGGTACCAATTCCCGCTGTTTGGGCGACCCTCCTTTGATCGGCGCATTGTGAATCCTTCTTCCCGTCGAATTCCAACCTCAATCGCGTTCGACGTCCCACCACCTGACACGATGATTCAGAGTTCATCACCGAACCATCCACAATATCGTTCTGGCGCCGGGTGCATGCCTTCGTCTCAACTACTGGTGGTACATCCCGCGCGGGCTCTGTTGTAAGGGAATCACGTGAAAAACATCTGATGCGAACGTTCACCGTCCCGGCTTCCACATGTTGCTTGCAGTAAACCCTCTTATTGCTGCCTTCGACATTAAACAGTGGGCATTCCGTGCAGTTGTCATGTGGGCAATACTTGTTGCACACGTTGACCATGCCGACCTGGGAATGTTGCTTGCAGAACAACGCCGCCTTACTGCCAACTACATTGTAGTACGGAAGTCTCAGGCATGACTCGTGTGCACAACGCATGCTGCGGACGTCGACCATCCCGTCCTCGGCATGTTGCTTGCAGTACGCCGGCGTCTTGCTGCCCTCCACATTGTAGTGCCGATGTCCCAAGCAAGAGTCGTGTGAGCAACGCTTAGTGCGCACATTCACCATGCCTTCTTCAGCATGTTGACCACAGTAAATCCCCGTTTTGCTTCCAGTCACGTTGAAAGACGGTTGCGACGTGCAAGCGTCATGTAAGCAACGCTTGGAACGTACGTCCACCATGCCGTCCTTGGCATGTAACTTGCAGTACACTGGCGTCTTGATGCCCTCAACATTATATCTTGGTTGATTCGTGCAGGAGGCGTGTGAACAACGCCTGCAGCGGACGTTGACCATCCCGATATCGGCATGTTGCATGCAGTAAACAGGGCTCTTGCTGCCCTCCACGTTAAACGACGGGTGCTTCATGCAGTTATCATGCGCGCAATGCTTGTGGAGGACGTCTACCATGCCGACATGGGAGTGTTGCTTGCAAAACACCGCCGTCTTGCTGCCAATTACATTGTGGGACCGACGTCTCAGGCATGAATCGTGTAAACAGCGCCTGCCGCGGACGCGAATCATACCATTCTTGGCATGTTGCTTGCAGTACAGCATCTTCTTATTTCCTTGGACATTACAGGACGCGTACTTCGTGCAGGAGTCATATGAGCAACGTTCAGCGAAGACGTTAACCATGCCGTCCTCAGCATGTTCCTTGCAGTACATCGCTGTCTTGCTTCCTTCGATGTTAAAGCTAGGATGCCTCTTGCAGGAGTCATGTGAGCAACGTTTATGGTAGACGTTCACCATGCCGTCCTCAGCATGTTCATTGCAGTACATCGCTGCCTTGCTCCCATCGATGTTAAAGCAAGGATGCCTCGTGCAGGAGTCGTGCAAACAGCGCCTGCCGCGGACGCTAATCATTCCATTCTTGGCATGTTGCTTGCAGTACACCGCCTTCTTATTTCCCTTGAGATTGAAGGACGCGTGCTTCGGGCAGGAGTCATGTGAGCAACGTTGAGCGAGGACGTTAACCATGTCGTCCTCAGCGTGTTCCTTGCAGTACATCGGCTTCTTGCTTCCCTCGACGTTAAAGCTAGGATGCCTCGTGCAGGAGTCATGTGAGCAACGTTTAGCGCAGATGTTCACCATGCCGTCCTCAGCATGTTCATTGCAGTACATCGCTGCCTTGCTCCCCTCGATGTTAAAGCAAGGACGCCTCGTGCAGGAGTCATGTAAACAGCGCCTGCCGCGGACTCTAATCATTCCACTCTTGGCATGTTGCTTGCAGTACACCACCTTCTTATTTCCCTGGGTATTACGGGACGCGTACTTCGTGCAGGAGTCATGTGAGCAAAGACTGCGGCACACGTCCCCCATGCCGTCTAAAACGTGTTCCTTGCAGAATATCCCCGTCTTGCAGTCCTGGGCATTGAAGGTCGCAAACATTTTGCACAGTTGGAAAACGCAACGGCGCATTCTAGTCAATGGTTCTGGCGTCGAAAAGTCTCAGACACTCAAATACGACTGGTAACCTAATTGTAGGAGTTGCTTGGCCGTCGTATGCACACCTGACACCCGTAAAAAACGGTTTGGGCCACAAAGGTTACGGTCGTGTGAGATTAATATTTCGGCAACTTCACAAGGCAGACACTACTTTCTCGAATGGGAAACCATGTATATCTGGGAAAAGTTCAATGCTGTCCTCGACAAAATAATACGGCAGCGGTAAACAAACGCGGGAAAACCGTATGCTTGACAATACCGTTGACACGGTTTAAAAACGGCCATTTTATAAATTGCGCCACGACGTACAATGATCGCCCGAAAAAACCATCATAATGATGCGGTTGCACGTACACTGTGGAACACTCGTCTTGTCAAGCATTCGAAACCTTCTCGCGAAAGCGGCCGACACGATTAGCAGGGTGCGCTCTCTCGTAGACTTCTATGCGCGTGCAACAATATATAGCAGTACTTCGTTATGGATTTATCCTCTTGGTGTATGTCGTCACTTATCGTAACGTATGCCCCAACGTTGTCCCAGATTCGATTCCGGACGCAGAACGACAAGTTGTGCGAAGGCGCGTGCGGTTTACCGTTAACTGATACCTGGTACATAGGTACCTTCTGAAACGAGTACGGTATGAACCATTTTCTATTGTATTTTCGCCGGGGCCCGCTTGTCGCTAACTACCTTCGCCGACAATTTACGGCTCCTATTTAGGTTGAGGAATATATTGACAGCTAAACACGAGAAGAGACATATTTTCAACATTAGATCCAGCACCTAGGCTAAGATGGGTGTTGCTGGTATTTCCCGTACAAGGCACTGGTAAGGTGTTGCCTGGGTGAGGTGGGTGAAGGCTTTGGAGATACTATCCATGGGTCGGATCCTATACACAACGCGCGACAGCCGACAGATATAGACATGTGGATGTCGCCATACAAGATTTGTAGTGAGTCGGGTGTAAGGCGTTTATTCCTGACCACGTTGAAATTGGCATCTGTAGAACAGGATAGCGTGAACCGTAGGCATAACAAAGGGTGTAACAACGATGCCATTTACGCAACGTTTGATAAGGCGTCAAAACGGAGTAAGCTTACAGGACGTCTTGCAACCAAACAAACACACAGTCATCCTGGTGCATAAAGCTGTGGATAAGGGCGTCCATAACATAAATATACAGATGCCATCATCGCTAAACAGCGGTTTGTCCTAGTTCACACAGACGACTATAAACTGGGGTCCCCGTGACAATATCGGGAGGCGGGTCCATTCCGGAAACTCGCTACGCTGCTTGGTCTTTCGACGACCCAGTGCGGGCAGGCACGGCGCCAAGTTAACCTATTACCTGGTATGCTTGATGACAGCTACAGTGGAAGTTCCCCCGTTTGTTTTGACCTTACCAATCTGAACGGCTTCAATCCCATGGGCTAGGCGTACAACTTCTAGGTTCGGAAACAAACACGAGTTTCCAAATATATTGGCTAGTTTCCTTAGCTGAGCATATTGTTACTCAGACAACGTTTGGGCCAAAAGTGCTACCTTTACCGCACCACGCATCATTTGAAAGGCAAGCGTGTTCGAGCGGTGCGCATTGCCTCGGCACGCCACCGATTTTCGCGGACAATGAAAAACATACGTGGACGTTGAGTAGTCTATCTTGCTAAAAAGAAAACTCATTTTTATACTGTGGTCGCGACAAGATGCGTCGCGTACGTCCGAGTCGCGGAAACAGTCACCCCCAGAGTCCATAGCTCGTCGTTAGTGCGAACCCGCTGGACGTCAAGGATATGTATGGGTAGTCACGGTGTGGTCCCCGTTATTCTGAAGCCCAGATGCCCTCACCACGCGAATGGCCTTTAAGGTTTCTCTGTTGGGCGTTATGCACCGACATATATAAACTGTCACTCTGAGCAAACCAAGCACTGTGTACGTTTGGTTATGGTTGAGGTACATAGCTCCTCGCGCTTTTGGCGACATTAGGTAGTAAAAACGGAGGCAACATATTTACCAAAACCTTTGTCTCTGAAAAATGGGTCAATGGCGCCGCATACACTACGATTACGCACCGATGATGTTCCTACTGTTTTTCATTGGAGGAGATAAAGAGAGCAAGAACAAACGTTCTCGGCAACATGTTATCGGCATCTCCTGATGGCAACATCGCTACTTTATACGCTTGGAAGAGCTTTTCGCATATCGTACGGTAAGCGTGCTCCTGCATGCCACATGTGTGATATGTCAGAGATGAGTTGAGCTCTGTGCGTTCGCCGACAGAAACAGTGCTACCTTGCTGTGTGTGCGCCCAAATATCAGATCGGGCCTGCTTTGGACGTATTGAATGCAAGCCGCGGTGTGTTTGTTTGTGGCACCCAGAATGATCAAGGTGGTCGTCTGAAGCCGCTATTAACAGATGCCTCACAAGTAGTATGATTAGACGTATTCCGCTTGGTGCGTGTATAAGACAGATTCATACCAGGTACTTCGTACTGCTTTTTGTCGAAACGCATCATTATATCATATCATACCTGGTACACAGATATTTTTCGGTACAGCAGTGCACCACAGCAGTACGAGAACAGCAGTATAATATCAGGAATAGAAAGCTGTGATGCATCGGGACAAACCCAGTAATTTGGGCACCCTGTAGTGTACTCTGAGACACCGCGGGTAATCTTAAAGTATTCGTCCTCTTATTACTGTGTGATATACACTGTCGTGAACTGAAGACACGTAGAACCTCAGTATACCTTGAAGCTACGAGTCGTACATTACTGATTATATTGCCATACTCCTGTTTTTTATAAAACAATTAAAAATACACAACAGCTGTGAGATCTAGGATTTCGTCGAAACTCATCTTTGCAAGCTGTGTGTGATACTCCGATCGCGCGTTTTACGGGTTGTGTATGTCCTCATGAAGGATATAGGTCCTGTTTTTATGTCACAGCAGTACACGCACTCGTACTCGTAAAGCACGGCAGTACTCGTACTCGTACTCGTAGAGCACAGCGGCAAGTATGGGTGCGGCATATTACCAGGCATGGCCAACTGTTAGGTACAGGGTCTAAGGTCTCGTGGCAGCGACGTACACATCCTCGTACCACTGCTGTACGAGTACTACCAAAGTACTCAGTAGTCGTCGGGTGTGACTCGTTGGATGTTACCCCAGAAATACTCGTAAATAACACCTTTTGTGTGTTCAACTCTTGACGGAAACATTAGAACCGTTTAGTATCCGTAGTAATACACGAACGGTCCCTAAATTTCCGTCCATCGTGATATTCTACGGGAACCTCTCCATCTCCGTCGCCAAAAGGCCTAAATTACATCAAACATGATACCAGGTATCATATGGAAACAGACAACAACGAACTGTAGCAGGTACTACCGTAATGTTCCTGTCCTATGAAAAGTAGCGACACCCAAAGTAGTAGGCGCACCACGTGACAAGCCGGCAATGGCCGTTGGCCTCGTTGAACGCAGTCCAAATTACCGCAAGAAAAACACTTGTATACTTAGACATACATGTAGGTATCTACGCATTACGACCCCTGCTGTCGTCGAATTGAGGAAGTTGAGCCTAATGACTTGCTTCAGCCAATGTCGCCAATCTTGTCATCACAGACCTAGTTTTCGTTTTATTTGACCATCCTGAGTTGACCATTATTATTGTACAAGTACAGCGCGACGTGCCTCGGCATCGCGGCGAAAACCGAAACGACGGGGAAACTCAACGGGAATGGCTTGCCACAAGGGGTTTGTGGTACTGCTCAATCATACCTCAGGCTCGGACACCAGGTGCTCCTTGAGTCGATGGAGCCCTCTCGGTATCACAGCAGGTATTGTTCGGGGATGCAAGCTGCAGGCCCTTTCATTTCCCACGGAGTTCTATACACTCTACACTGCGTCTTCACAAAACGGGGATAGGGCGTACGATGGTGTGCCAACCGACCCCCTATCCCCACATGAATTATTTGAACGCAATGTTGTTGGAACGCAAATGATAAAGGAATGGAAACCCGTGGATGTAGATTATGACCGTAATTGACTTGTACGCGGTAAACAATACGTACCTGTGCCACGGAGAGGGTTCTATCGACTCAATAGGCACTTGGTATCCGAGCCTGATGTATGAATAAGCAGGGTTGTTTTGCAGTTTATGGTGGGTGGTTCGCATACGAGTAATCTCCGTGATGATGTGATGACGTGGTGATGTGATAGTCCGCGTGTTGTTGCGGGCAGTCTTGCGAGATCGAGGGCAGTGATCTCGAGCAGTGTATACGTAGAGAAAAACAACGTGATCGCGAGGGGTGTATAACGCCACCAACTACTTCTTGTTCGTGCTGTCTAAAGCTGTACTGCAGCTTGAGGGTTCTTCTGTTGTTTCGACAGTAAGGTTTGTACGAAAAGTGTATAATACCATTTTGGACGGGAATATAAGAAAAAATGCGTGGTACAGTACGCGACAGCACTACTTAAGAATCTGGCAGTTAATAATGTCAGACTGGGATTTACGGAAATTTAAGAATTTACAGGTAAGCATTTGTGCTGATCTCGAGGAGGAAATAATAATTAGAAATTGGGAAGTGTAAGGGGGTCGGCAGGTAAGAATCTGGCTGAATACACTGCACCCCTGAAAAATAAGAAACTGCCCAAACATCGCCCTAGGCTACATCAGGCTCCCAGTCAAGCTGCCTCCGCTCCAAAACCGTCCTCACAGGTGACGTTTTTGAATTTTTTATTGTTTTTTCACCCAAAATAAACACGGAAGCTGGGGTGCGGGCTGCCCAGCCACGAGATCCGAAGTACGGGCGGTTTCAGCTGAACGAACGGTTCAACGCTGACCAGGTGCCCTTGCCTTTCGCAAACGGCCAGTCGGAAACGTGGGCCCCCAAGGGAAGTAAGCGCGTCTCCATCGCGCAGCCTCTCAGTGGGCTGGAAAAGAGGCAGTGCACGATCCAACCTACCATTGGGCCGGGTGGGAAGCTCATGCGGTGCGCGATCATTTTTCGAGGCACCGGAAGCGGATCTCGAAGGCGGAGAAGAAGGACTATGACTCTCGCGTGAACGTTTTTTTCCAGAAACACGCGTGGGCCGACAGCGAGTTCTGCATGGCGTGGGCTGAGAAGTGCTTTCGAAAGAGCCTGATGTGGCCTTGGGCGATGTTTGGGCAGTTTCTTATTTTTCAAGGGTGCAGTGTATTCAGCCAGATTCTTACCTGCCGACCCCCTTACACTTCGCAATTTCTAATTATTATTTCCTCCTCGAGATCAGCACAAATAAATGCTTTCCTGTAAATTCTTAAATTTCCGTAAATCCCAGTCTGACATTTTTAACTGCCAGATTCTTAAGCGCTGTCGCGTACTGTACCTAGGCCATGGGCTTGTTCATCGGTTCCACTTTCAATTTTTTTCTCAAAATCAGTTAGTGGGTGAGGTTCAGAGCTCAAGTGAGGAGCCTAAGAAAAAAATGGAGCAACTCTATCATCGAACCTGGTACCATGTATCGCAGTTAGTTCAGTGGTTTGTGTATCTCTAACATGTTCTTGGTATATGTATTATTATACTGTTATTAATAGTTATTATTTTGGTTTCGTTTTGTCATTCCACGCGGAAACCACTACTACTACTGCAGGACGGCGGCATCCCAAGCTTTCCCACCTCCCTCGTCCCTCCTGTTGCCCAAGTCATTAGTATGGTGTTAACCACTCCAGGCATTGTATGCTGTTTAACGTGCACCCTAACCTAGGCTAACGGTCGGCGCTGACTGCTAGCTCGGCGGTTATTGTCTACTTCTGACATGGTTAGGGATTCCCCATAGCCACTGGGCTAGCAGCCAGCGTAGACTGATAGTCTAGTTGCTGTAGTTGTGTATCTCAAACATTTTCCACTGGTACTTCGTATATACGTAGAATGTAACTCCGTTATGATTTTGCTTCGATTTATCGTCCGAAGCGGACAGCACTACGACGGCGGCATCCCAAGTTTTCCACTCCCCCCCCACCCCCACCGTCAATCCAATCAGCGTATTTAACATCGGAATATTTCCCGTTTCGTCCGCTCTCCGATATCCAAAACACAACGCAGCGAAGATTCCACAAGCCTCCATAACAACAAACAATCACCGGTCGAAAAACAAGCTCAAGATACACCAGACACCGCCACCGCTCGTATAAATAGCCGCATTTCCGAGTCTAAAAAACACCCGTATACAGCAGTACTGATACGATGTATAAATATATAAATATTAACGGTCACATTTCGGAGTATAAAAAAACACTACCTGGTACACAACAGTACTGATTCATACCTGGTGTTATATAGTCTGGTACCACAGGAAAAGTAATTGCGATAATTAAATGTGTCTGTATTTGTACGTGCGGTGTGTGTGTGTGTGTGTTCTTCACATTAAAAACTGATCTTTCCACCCATCTACATCCAGCACAACCAGTGTCCGTG
>JAYJMJ010098766.1:0-18769 GCA_036873875.1 Laminaria ephemera | reverse complement strand
CCCCCCCCCCCCCCCCCCCCCCCCCCCCCCCCCCACTATCCTATGGCGGTATACGGCATTTAGCACTTTTGCTGTGCAAAGCACAGCTGTTGTCACCATCACACCATACCGAAATTCCCACCAAAAAAATGTAATCAGGGTGGAAATATCAGTTTTATGTGAAGAACACATACGCACTAACCCACCAATCAGACCATACAATGCGTGAGTAGTACTGTGTTTCACCACCAGTTTCTTGTTCAAAACAGACTATATCCAGGTAAAAATGACCGCACTATATTGGGGTCCCCGCTGCAGGCATCCCAGAGGTACATAGTACTGTATAGGACAGCAGACCGTCAATCAACTGCTTCGCGAGGCACGACCATGCCCGAAAGTTCATAGTGTA
This sequence comes from Laminaria ephemera, assembly GCA_036873875.1. Taxonomy (NCBI): domain Eukaryota; class Phaeophyceae; order Laminariales; family Laminariaceae; genus Laminaria; species Laminaria ephemera. The sequence continues at coordinate 18,381 of JAYJMJ010098766.1, read as the reverse complement.
ACCATCTACCTATAATCTGTAAAAACAGATTGTGATATCATATCAAACGCGTAGAAATTCTCAGGTACAAAAGCTCGCTGAAATTTTTCGGTCGTGGGTCAAATGTTTGATTGAAAATGAACCAACGTACCAAAACTACTGTATTTTATACGCAGAAAATAGAACAATCGCAGGTCAGTGCTAGTTGAGCAATCATCAGATGTATATGCATGCAATCTAGTAGAAAAGCACTTGTCTCATGGCTGCATGGTAACGATTTTGTACCAGCTGCAACAGATGGCGTCATCATCAGCGTTGCCTAAGCGTGTGGCCTAACCTTCGTATGCCCTACCCAGCATCTTATGATCATGTTGCCTCAGTCTACTCGAGTACAATACACAAAACAGGCAAAGCAAAATCGTCGTCTCTGTGACGGCTGGTTGGGTAATTCGTACCTGGTAAGAAGTTAGCGCTTCAGGGTTACTCTGTATTGTACCTAGTAGTATAAAGCAAGATGTTGGCGTGCGTTGCAAATAAATGTGCAGCATTTAGCGTCACATCACTGCACAGTCTGGAAACATGTACATGCACCGGACAACCAGGCACGCACACAATTAATTGAATGAGGGCATTTCGCATTTCGTGCAAACCAAACCGCACATTATATTATTACGGAAACCGCACATTATATTATTACGGAACGCATCGTCCACCTTACGAAACTCTTTATTTTCTGTTTTTGTGTACCTGCTATTATTATTGTATCTGTTTTTTAATGCGTGTTACTGCTGTTGCTGTTGACTCTGCGCAGAGAGTAAAAAACCGTACCTGGTATCAAAATAGTACGAACCCGCGGGTTTGTACAGTTTATTCATACGGTGCACCGTAGAGAAACAGCGATTTCGTCAGTGCCCCGGGAAAAAGCGTGAGAACCGTACGAAACCACGGTTCGTCGGGTTTATTCATACGGTGCACCGTAGAGAAAAAACGAGTGCTGTACGGTTTCTCCTACGAGGAATGGAACCGTACCGTAGAAGGAACCGTTCAACGGGGAACCGCGCCGAACCGCCCCGTAGTATTTACGATATGTGAAAACCGCACCGAACTCCACCGTAGGATTTCCCAGTTTTCAAAACCGCACCGAACCGCACCGTAAAATTTCTGATTTTTGAAAACCGCACCGAAACGCACCGTAGGATTTCCTAGTTTTCAAAACCGCACCAAATCGCACCGCAGGATTCACCATCGGAAAAAGTTACTTAGTCACCTTAGTCTAACGTATTCGTGCTTGACACTTACTGCAACCGACTACTGCTGTCACAGATAACATATAGTTTAATTTCTGCAAACTCTAAATCACGTTGTCGAGATAGGGCATACGGCCGAGGACGATCCCAACTGTGTCCGTCGATTTCGAGTGTCCCGGGCGTGGCTCCGACCTCCTACCGTATATTATAACGAACAGTATCACTTGTAGGTAACACGCATACGCCCCGGGGAAAAAATGCGGGCAAATCGGGTGTTCTTGACTGGCCAAGCTCAGTGCGCAGTGATGATGTGTTTGCCCAGGTTGTCTATACGAGCAGCTGAGCGCCAGTGCGAGACAAACACACTCACACCATCACGATGGGACACACCAGGCGCATGTCGATGACGCATGCTACGGTAGAGGTGCACCATTTGGTTTCTGAGCTCCTCACTTGAAGAGGTCTATACCTCACTCAAAAAACTGATCTGGATAAAATAAAAAGTTCCTTCCGATGAACTATCCCATGGCCTAGGTATGCAAGGAAACATGTTACAAAAAAAAGAACGAAATGTCGACGATTTTGGGTTAAGAAGCCCCGCCATTCAGAAAAATGTTCCAGCAAAAAAGTGCTACCTCTATCGTAGCACGCGTCCTATCCCCGTAGTGGCTCCGACTGTATTATGACGGCAGCGGTGGCGGCGCTCTATCTCCGTAGTGGCTCCGACTGCGTTATGACGGCAGCGGTGGCGGTGTCCTATCCCCGTAGTGGCTCCGACTGTATTATGACAGCAGCGGTGGCGGTGTCCTATCCCCGTAGTGGCTCCGACTGTATCATGACGGCAGCGGTGGCGGCAGTAAATAAAGGATGACCATAGCCCGGAAAAACGCGTTTTTTTCGCAGTCTCTGTATGTTTGTGATGAAGCGTAGAGGCCTGGCTGAGAGCCCCGACGGTCCGTCCATCCTGACGGCTGGTCGTAACGCAGTTACCAGTGACAGGTTCGGGCTGGGTTTATATATATGTACACTTGAAGCCAACAACGATAGGTGAAGCCCAACTTGTAGCTACCAACTTGAGCAACTGGTTTGAAGCCTTGAATAGGACACATGCTACGACAGGGGCGGCATTTTTTTACCAACGTTTTTTTCTGAAGGACGGGCGGCTCCTCACTTGAGGAACTGTCCAACATCGTTAGAACGCCTTTTGTGTTGTACGGCATGATCGTTCTATACTTAGTTAGGCCATGGAATTTTTCATTGGGTTCCACTTTTGATTTTTCTCAAAGTCAATTTTTGGGTGAGGAATGGAGCTCCCCAAGCGAGAAGCCCAAGAAAGATTAGGTGCTACCCCTACCGTAGCATGCGTCGTAGAAATGAGAGAGGGGGGCAGAAAACCTTTTCCCGAATGCAAAGTTTAATGTACGTATAAATGGACAAACATACCTAGGTGTACCTATTACTGGATATTGCCATTTTAATAGTATATGTGACGAGAGTTGTTGTTCATACATTGTTCATACACTATTAATACTGTAGTCTAAGCTTAGACTACTGCTGTACCAGGTATATACTATATATTCTGCTGTACCTGGTAGGATGATATGGTTCCGAGTTTCGTTTTGTTTCCGAGTCTGCGTACGTATAATACATACCTGGCACAATACGTACGTACCTGTAGTCAATTTGTTTTTCATATTGTTTTGTTTGAGGTTTCCTCTTCCAAGTATGATATAAGGTTAATGTATATATATGATGTATATTTCTTCTGGTATAACCAGGGTTCTTTAAGGTTGTCCGTCCGTGCACGGTGCGGTTTTCAGAAATCGGAAATCTTACCGTGCGGTTCGGTGGGGTTTTCAGATATCGTCAATCCTACGGTGCGGTTCGGTGCTGTGAGAACTGTAAATGTGACGTTGTCACGTCCATCGAGGGGTCGTGTTCATGCAGGAAGTTTGCTCAAAATATGCACCTGAGATGCGATATTTATGACAGCACAGTAGTATGTTGCCGTAAGTATCAAGCATTACGCTGGAGTAAGTACGGTGATTGAGTAACTATTTCGGATGGCGAACAGTAGATCTGACGTCGTCAGCTCCATCTAGGGGTCATGTTAATGTACGAAGTATTCTCGAAATGCATACCAGGTATTTGATATGTTATTTATGACAGCACAGTAGTTGGTTGCCGTTAGTATCAAGCAAGAATATGTTAGACTAAGTCGGTTGAGTATCTCTCTCCGATGTCGAACATTAAATTGGACTTTGCTAGCTCCATCGAGGGGTCGTGCTGATGTATAGTACAACACCCAACCGGTATAATACAACACCCAACCGCCTACCGAATCGCTGATCGGTAGCGTTGTGTAGTCAATGCTCGGTAACATGGAGTAATATATTAACATAACAGACAACACCATGCCGTATATCTACGTATTACCTGGTACGGTGGTATTAATACTAATCAGTATGCATTGGATTCTGGATTTTCTTTTATATATGGACGGTATAATAGGAGCAAGTGCTACATGTAGTCAGATGGCAGCTGGAATAGTAACATATATATGCTGCGAAACTAGAGTAAGACGACAAGAACGTTGCACGACGAGGCTTGGTCGTCGGGACTTTGGCAATAGCACGGAGTTGCAGCTGACTTGTTGCGACGAAGTATCAACCTCCACGAGCGAGCATCACGGAACAATGATGATGCTCAGTACGTTCAACAACCCGTAGGGTAATTAGCCGCAGAGCGTGTATCTTGCTGGGTTGGTCGAAGGTGGTGGCACCCACCTCGCTCTTTTCTCTCTGTTTTCTCGTCGATTTTCGTCGACTCTTATTTTATTTTCTTTCGATGCATTCCACCTTGGCTCAGAGAGCGCCACCTTTCAACGTCACATACGGCTCGGGCCAAGCCTCTGGGCTAGGACGTCCTCCACAGCAAATAGGTGCCCTCTCAAATTTATTGCAGCCGGCCGCACTAATGGAGGTCATTCGCCTGGGCATTCCGCTGGAGGAACCTCGCCTCGTAGGCAGGCGCGTGCACCGCAGGAGTAAGGACACGTGTTACGATAGGGGTAGCATTCTTAGGCAAAAAAAAACAGATTGGCGGGACTCCGCAACTGAAGAATTGCGCAATATCGTTCGGATCTCATATTAGTTTTGCACTACCTAGGCCGTGGGTTTGTTTATCGAGTTGAGCGTATTTTTTTTCTCAAGGTCAGTTTATGGGTGGGATATGTAGCTTCTCAAAAGAGGAGATTCAGAAAAACTTTATGCATCCCCTACCGTAGCATGCGTCTAAGGCAATGAGCAAGTCGTGACGCAGCTACGCCAACCGCTACAAGGATGGCAGTTACAGTTCTCAGCAAGTTGGTTTGCGCGTCTACCTCGGTGCGTCGTCTATGTCGACTCCACAACTACGTAGAGTCTCTTAAACCCACTGCGTTTTTAGCGACCGATTATGGCCTATCCATCGACTTTAGGGACAAACCTGGCTAGTACTGGGAGCTGGCTTTGTGTGGTATGGCCGGCAAAATGCGGTAGCCAGATTCTGTACATCAAGTTATCTCGTAATTTCTCTCGCAGCAAGTTGACAGGCGAGGAAGGCCAAGCAGCCATACGCGAGCTCCTTTGTTACGGTCAGGCGATGCACGCATCACACAGATGATCGCCAGAGCCAGGTTTCAGTAGTATTTTCGGCCGTGTATGTACGCACATGCGATCAATATGGGATGTGTTGCGTTTTCCTTCCGGCACGTTTTGTTCTCGAGAGCAAGTGTGATACCTCGTACGAATGGCACAGGGTTCTTTACGATAGCGGGGTGTCCGTATGTGAAGGTAGGGTGGACGGGCTAGTTCCGAAGCGTGGCGCGTGCCGCTATTACACGGGTTCGTGCGCATTTTTCAGAAGAAATATATCAGTATGGTGTTGAAAAGTGGCTCTCTCTGGACCAACATGGAGAGGACGAAAGAAAACGTATGAGATACGCAAGACGAACGTACCCAACCTCGATTGACTCGGCACGATGCACGCTCTACGAGTAGATGTACCGTACGGGCCATTTTACTGGCCGATCCTCAGCAAATCCCTTGATGATTGCTCGACAAGATCGATACTTCCTCGTGGCAAGTTCCTCAGCAAATTCCTTGATGATTGCTCGACGAGATCGATACTTCCTCGTGGCAGGTCAACTACGTACTGCCTGTTATTGCCTATCTCCCAACTACTGACGATCAAGACTCCTCTTCAAAACATTTTTCTACATTCGTCGTACCGTAGTTAAGCCGCATGTTGATGACTACTATACCAATGTACCATGCAATCATTTAACGCTGTAAGAGCTGAAAACCAAAAGTGAGACCCTTTTGTTGGACGACTTTACCTTGGATTTAATGTGTTTTTACGCACCTGACTGGACAGCGATCTAGGGTATCGCGAGCAACAGAGACAACGGCATACGCTTAGATTCTTCGTCGTCATCCGCCATCGCCCTTGTGCGGACGAACGAAAGACCATGGCGGGGACGGTCGGTCATGGCTTCCTGTGCAGTGGTGGCGAATCTTAGGCGTACGTAAACAGAACCAAAACGCACAGTTTTTTCTATGGAAACCCTTGTCACACGAACCGAGCTGCTACTTCTGCTAGCTGCTACTGGCTGCTGCTGGCTTTGCTGACATCTGCTGCCTGCTGCTGTCGCTTCCTTCTGTTGGGTGTTGATGCCCCAACATACATCGTCGGACCTCATACCAGGCATACGAAGCATACAGCAGCAGCAAAGGCCCATATAAACCAACCTTTTACTGTTTTTTCTGGCTCTGCTGCTCTGCTGCTGCATCACTAATGGCCCTCCAGCCTCTGTGCTCGTGGCATTCACGGTACAAGAGTACCCGCGCTGTGAGCCCTCTCCTTTGTGACGGCCACGGACGGTGCCTGTATGTATGGATACGTGTGTGCGCTTCTGCATGCATGTGTAGAGTGTGTGCTGTCATATTAGAGGCACCCACACAACACGATCTAAACGAGCGGTGGATTTTTTTTCAAAAGCAGTCGCTCAGCCTCGAAGCGACGAAATCCATACTGTGTGCACCAGCGGTACAGCAGCAGTACAACGGCAGCCGTGCTTTAAGCTCTTGCCTCTGTGCCAGCAGTCACGGTGTGTGTGGTTGGTGCACAGCAGGAGATCGAACCACAACAACATTTTCACGTTCAATGCAACAATCTTACGCACATCGTCGGACCTGATACCAGGTATACGAAGCATACAGCAGGAGCAAAAGCAGTAGTTCATATCATACCTGGTATATATCGTTGGAACGCCTGTGTTCACCCTTTTCGACTTGCAACGCCCCCGGGATATCAAGTCAACCCCATCCCGAAAGCAAAATTGTACGTCGTATGGCATGTACTGCATGATAACCCGTTGATCTCTTATTTCCAAAGTATGCCCCCTCCGCCATTGGGGCAGAGGGGCCGGCCCTTTTCCCTAGTATATAGATAGCACGCAAAAGTCACAAAGTGCCACATGCAGCTTGCATCACAAAGTGTGAAAAACGTATCACACACAGCTTGCAAAGATGAGTTTCGATGATAAAAATCGATTTCACAGCTGAAGTGTATTTTTCGTTGTTCAAAATTAATACCAGGTATATATATATGTATGACGTGTTTTCGTACCAATTTTGCCTGTATGTACCCAGACTTCAATATACTGTAGTACTCCGTGTCACTGAGAATCGACCAGATATACTGCATACAGTAGTACACCTACCTGCTATACGCACTATATGACTTTGTTATCGATCAGCAACTCGGCAGGCTACTGGCTAATGCTGCTGCAGGTAGATACTTGCATCAACACGACCCCTCGATGGAGGTGGCAAAATCAAATTTACTGTTAGCCATGGAAAATCGCTGCAAAGCTCACTAGATCTGACATTCTGGCGACGAATATCTACCGCAATCAACTACTGTCAAACATGATTATTGTGTTTCTCGACAGTTTGGCCTCTTGTTGCCCCGTGTACGTGATTATCGGAATATATATGTGTGGTCCGTGTGATAGGACAATGAGTCTTCGTCCGACGGAGTCCATTTGTACAGGACAACGAACGTTACATTGCTCGTTGGCTGTGTTGCAGAGCTTTGATATATTAGAAACTCACTAAAAACTCCGGCAGTGCGTGCCTGATCTTCATGGCTTACACATTCCAGTCAAGACGAAACGCACTAACCCCGCCTGTTTGGGACAGTGCTGACTCGAGGGATTGCAGCCCTTAGGGGGGGAAATTTGATCCTGTCTTCACAGCCCGACGGGCCCCAGACTATGATTTTGTTGGCAGTCTGCACCATTAACACTGAGGTCACCGCCAGCGCTTGGTTGTGATCTTCAGTGAATGTGACACTGAGATCACAGTCAGCGTTTGGCTGGAACCTCTAAGGTAGTGGTTATGGTGTATAACTATAAGTGTGAGTACGTGATGTTCCGGCGACAGAGGTGCAGTCACTTGAGTGTCGACTGGTGGTACAGCCAGCGACATCACGGACTTATCTCTCGATTGTAACCGGGCGGGACGAAAACATGGGACGTGAATGCTTCCAACTCTCCTACTTAATTTTTACCGATACCAACAGGTTTCTACGCTGGTTACGTAGCAAGTTCCTTCACGCTCGGTCGTTTCTTGAGCAGTTACTCTTTGGGGCACGTCACCGATTCCGTCGGCAGGAAACCGATGATCATTAGTGGACTGCTGTCAATCATGGTGTTCTCCCTGGCCTTCGGACTCTCTCCTACCTTCGGCTTTGCCGTTTCTATAAGGTGCGTACCAGGGTCTCGAGACACCGAAGCCGGAAGGTTTGGCGGTTATATGACAGACCAAGCGATCGCCCACGACCCCTCGCTTGCAAGTGATCGTTTTTGCGTTGTTACGCAGCTTTGGCCCATGACTGCTTTGCATGTTGTTAGGACGCGTGCTACGGTAGAGGTAGCACTTTTGGACAAATTTGTTTCTGAACGACGGGGCTCCTTAACCCAAAATCGTTGGAATGTCATTCCTGTTTTGCAATATGAAATTGTTTATACCTAGGCCATGGGTTTGGTCATCGGGTTGCATTTTCAGTTTACTCAAAATATCTTTTTGGGTGAGGTATGAAGCTCCCCCAAGTGAGGAGCCTCAGAAAAAAAGTGGTTCAACTTTACCGGCCGTAGCATGTGTCTTAGTGACCGATTGCGTCGGGAGGAAACCAGTTTTGATTACACTGTGGATTGTTTTTAATAATGCTGTTTTCCTTGGCCTTCGTCCTCTCTCCTACCTTCGGATTTGCCGTTTCTGTAAAAGGTGCGTGCAGGGTTTCAAGCCATCAGCGGTCGTACCCGGGCCAAGCTAGAGGGGGTACCCCCAGTTTCATTCCGAGGAGCGCAGCATACAATTCGATGGCGTCGTATTTCGCGATACAATGAAGCTCAAAAGCTTTACTTAGCCATGCAAAGCAATAGGGTAGCCACTCACGCGAGTGGCCCTGAGCCGCTGAATAAAAATCCCTTAACATTGTTCCCTCTACCGTAGCCTAGGTCGGTGGGAGGCTCGGCGCGGAATAGGACGGAACTTGAGGACGATAATAATCCATGATATTGGAGTCTTCCGGCTTGGCGTGATTTCTCTTCGTGTCGCCTGCCTCGGATGTGGAGATTAGTTCATGTCTTGAAACAGAACCACCAGTATGAATTAATATAGCCATTTATTAGGTGTGTATCCCGAGAATCGAGACCCCCGTTTAACCCGTTACGCGCAATGTGTGGGCCGCACCTCCTTGTGCTCGTCGTGCAGGCTCATCTTGGGGCTAACCAACGGCATAGCACCCGCCCTGAGGGTCACGATTCGCGAGGTTTGCGGACAGGAACATATCCTGCAAGGAATGACCTACTTCGGCGGTGAGGGATCTTGTTTCTTGGACCCAAGGAGCATCAATGGGCTTACCCGCTGCGCGGACAATAGTGGGGTGGTAGAGTTCTCGGTGTACATTAATCGTGTTGTTTAGAGCTCATAGCACCAATCTCGCCAGCGTTGATCTCCGGGGACCTCCCCTCGCCACTGGACAAGTGTCTAGGAATACACTACATAAGCATCCCTGTGAGTTCCAATCTCGCCAGCTTCATATTTATTTTTTTCAAGCGTGCACGCTTGAGTGTGACTTAGTGGTCTAGTGGACAGTGCTTTATAACCAACAAGGATATGCCGTGAGTTCGAATCTCGCCAGCTTCATATGTATTATTCTCAAGCGTGCACGCTTGAGAATATTATTAGTAGTTATGATAGTGTATTCCTAGACACAAGTCACTGTGACTAAGTGTTCTAGTGGACAGTGCCATATAACTAACAGATCTGAAAGATGAAAAACTCGTGGTAGGACTCGTTCGTGTCGACAAAGAGACTGCGTGTGATGCGCAACTCGTAGTGGGGCTCGTTTATTGCTAGACACCGTTCACGGGCGCACGCGCATCTTTGTAGAAGTAAGTTCGAGCTATTCGACGGAGAGACTGTTTGGTGAACCTTATAAGCACCGAATTCGGTGGTGAAGGCTGCAAAATGCACATCTCGTGGTGGCACTCGTTCAATGTTGGACACGTTCATGGGTAGACACACATCTTCGTGGAAGCGATTTGGCGCATGTCGACGAGGAGACTGCTTGGTGAAGCGCAACTCATAGTGGGATTCATTCTGTGTTTGATTCCGTTAACGGGCAGACGCAAATATTTTTTGCAGATTTTTTTCCTGTGCCGACAGAGGGACCGCTTAGTGACCTTGTAATCACCGAATTAAATGGTTACGGCTGCAATATGCGCAACTTGCAGTGAGATTCGTCCAATGCTTGACACCGTTCACGGGCAGACGCACGTCTTCGTAGATTAAATTTCACGTGCCGTCGACAAAGAGTGTGATTGGTGATGCGCAACTCGTAGTGGGGCTCATTCAATGTTAGACAACGTTCAGGGGCAGACGCACATATTCGTACAAGTATCATATGTTCGCGCGGTTCAACAGAAAGACGGCTCTGTGAACCTTGTAGGCACTGACTTCGGCAGTGAGGGTCAAAGCATGCTTAACTTGTGTTGAGACTCGTTCAACGTTCGACACCGTTCACGGGCAGAAGCACATCTTCGTAGAAGAATTTTCGCGTGTCTAGTGAGAAAGATTGCTTGGTGAACTTTCAAACGCCGCTGATCTCTTGACGAACTACGAAAAGTATTTGTCCCGCTGAACCATACTTGCCCCTCTGAAATGTGTTCTCCAGTCTGGAATGTGCCTGCCCTTCTGAAATGTGCTTGCCCCTCTAAAATGTGCTTGCCCCTCTCTCGCTTCGCGTTGGTTAATTGTTGCACAGGATGCAAAGCGTTCAGTCTCGTGCTGGGTACCGCGATTGGAGGCCTCCTAGCGCAGCCGGCTATCAATTACCCCGGTGCATTTTCCGATACCGGCATCCTTGGCAAGTAAGTCAACACCACCAACAGGACGCGCCCATGTCGGCTGCTTTGCGTACCGAACGATGCGATGGTTTCGTTGTTTTAGTGCAATTTCTTGTTTAACAATGTCCGCCTAAATCGTAGATCATCGCGCGTTTGCTATCTGTATAACAACTCAGAATTGCCACGCAATGGTGCTTTGATCAGTTTTGTTGTAGACCGGGGCATTTATGTGTCCTTAGGCGAATTACTTCAGCCAATGAGAGGTTGATACGGAAACGTCCGTGTCTCTCTCTTCTCGCCCCCACTACAAGATCCCGTCACTCTTGCCCGTACCGTACCTTGTCACGCATCCTGGATCCACCGTTTCTTATAAATCGCTTCAATGTATGTCCATGATAGGTACCCCTATCTGCTCCCAAACTTGGCGGGATCGATTGGAGCGCTTATTTTGCTGCCGCTTGTAGTACTCTATATGCCTGAGACGAAAGACTTCGAAACGAAGCGCGCCAGAGGGGAACCAGGCAGGTGAGAGGGCCACAACTGTACTGATTGGTTGCTGTGGCGCAGTGTTCACAGGGCTGCAGTGGGATCGATGTATAGATGAATAGATGTGATGGGCGCATCTCGGTCTTGTAGCTGGTTATCACAGAGCTTGAATATGTCTAGGATAAAGAATCGTCGCGGACAATGTACATACGTGCTGGATGTCCATGGGTAGAAATAATGGCTTAGTGTGAAGAACGCACACACCCCACACAAAGCAGTGTTGGCGGATCTGCTTTCCTCGTCGAGTTTGCCTGCTCCAGTAATGATCGTCAAAGACTGTTCTGCAGCTCGGTGGGTGACTGCCCTCTATGGTGGGCTCAGTTGCAACGACGACCTTGCCTATCTTTCAGCGCCTGTGCCATGAGCGAGAAAAAAGCTGTATCAAGAATACACGTTGTCGCCCCTCTCGCTAATCGCGAGTTGGTTGGCGGCCGCTGTGCTTAACCTCGAGCGAGTGATTGATCGAGATTCCGACCCAATAAATACACCTGAGACACGGTAGTATATAACGCGTAAGTCGCTGTACTCAGCTTCTGAGTGGTCGATGGACTCAGAAACGGCGAGGGAGCCACCACTCAATGAACAGGAATATATATAGAGCTAAACCTCACTGACAAGTACAGTCGTGTCGCATGCTAGTAATACTCAAATAGTGTCGCATACCAGTAATACTCAAGTAGTGTCGCATACCAGTAATACTCGGTGTCTGGCTTTTTCTCGCAGCCGCGTACACCGTGTTTGGCATTGGTTGACCGCAAGAGGAGCCAGTTGTGTTCGGACGCATGCTGCGGTAGGGGTGCAGCTAAATTTTCTGAGGCTCCCCATTTGGGGAGCTCTTAACCTCACCCAAAAATCAATTTTTGATCAAACAGGTACGCTTAACCCGACGAATAGTCCCATGGCCTGAGTATAAAATAAAGCTTAATGCGTAACACAAATGAGATTCCAACGATATCGGATAGTTCCTCCGCTAAGGAGCCCCGTCATTCAGAAATAGTTTGGCCAAAAGCCAAAAAGGAGTACTGTACTCCTATCGTACTGGTAGGTATGCCTTCTGCCCGATAATTTGTGACGTCCTGTTCGTTCTGCAACTGCAGGGGTTCGACTACAGAGCATGTCTCCAAGACAGCGCAAGAAGACAGTGATACGACTAGTAGCCGTTTAAATGGCACCGGTACCGGCAGCTTGGCGAACAAAGAGATGGTGGATAACAATGACGGGGAGGAGCCATCTCAAACAAGTGTACATTCGCTTGGTCTGGAGCTGCAGGAGACGGATGACAGCAAAGGCGTGGACACACTAAACCGCCACGTGCACTGGTTGTCATCTCAACAAAGGGTAGGTTCGCTCGGCCTGGAGGTGCAAGAAACGGAAAGAAGAAAAGACGAAGAGGAAATAAGCGGAGAATATCATGCCGGTGATGTTCCCGTCACAGACAGCACTAACGGAGGCGGGAACGGTGATGTTCCCGTCATAGACGGCAAAGAGGAGCCCGGCTTGTGGGGACCTGACGGACTCCTGGCGGTACCGTACCTGAAGGCGGTCCTTCTTCTGGTGTGTATATTGCAGGTAAGAGAATAGGGAACAACAACAACCAGCTGACTTCTGTGTTTCTCGGTGTATAACAAATTGCGAGCCACAAACGCACCATTCCGATACAAACGCGCAGAACTCACCAAATCACCGTGAGCAACTAGCTTCAATACCGCCAACTAATAACTAGCCGGCGACTTGCAGTCAGCTCACTAACAGCCCTATATACTCCACTTTCCACGTGCCTGTGTACTCGATGGGGGTTCCGCAGTCCCCCCAGGAGATATGCCCAGTCGCTGCTCATCTGCTGAATGTGAGGTCTCTTTCCCCTCTAAAAGGTTGAAGACGACTGTTTTCGAGAGATTTACATCCACTCGGACTTTCGAATGTGGGTCACGGAATGTCGTTCTCCGCCCATCAATATTAGACAATGAGTTTAGCGTTGATTGGGAGTTGAAACCTTGCACTTGAGTCCGCATAGATCGTCTTCCTCGAAGGTGGAAATCAATTTATGTCCTGTATTTGTAGTATGAAATATTTTCTATTTCACCCCCCCGGCTACACGATATCTCCATCGAGGGGTCGTGTTAGAGATTTTGCTGCAGAATACCGGTATGAATCAAACTATGCTACCGGTCACTGAGCTAGTTAGTTCATCGCATATTGGTTCATACTTCGTATACAACAAGATAGAATTTGGTAGACGCGCTGTCTATCCTGTTTTGTATTTCCTGGTATTAGGCTGACTCTTATGGGAAACGAAATCGGAAAACAAAACAGGATTTCCCCTTCATGGTGTTGAAACCCACACAGCCGCTGGAAATCTCATTTTGTGTGCCGCAGCGGCAAAAAACTGTGATTTCCGCACTCAAAGCCTACCGCCACCGATGATTCCTCGCCTCACAGGGCACTAGATGAGGTCAAACCTTCGAGGCCGTATGCTTCACTGCTCTGAGAGTGCTCGCTGCCAAGTTTGAAGGCCGTTGATGCTGTGTAGCTGGTGTTTTCGCTGGAGACGTGAGAGCCTGGTCCATTTCTGGGCGACTCTTTTTCGGACGGAAATGGGCCCCAGTTCCGTCTGAAAAAAATCGTCCAGAAATGGGTCAGGCTCTCACGTCTCCAGCGAGAACTCCAAGCACACAGCAGCAACGGCCCTCAAACTTGGTAGCGAGCACTCTCAGAACAGTAGAGCATACGGCCTCGAAGGTTTGACGTCATCCCGTGCCCTGTGAGGCAAGGAACCGTCGGCGGCGGTAGGTGCTGTGTGCAGAAAGCACAGTTTTTTACGTTTGGGCAGTGATCGGAAATGGCTTATGTCTACCGACGGCACTACTCTGGGGTTTCTACACGATGAAGGGAAATCCTGTTTTGTTTTCCGATTTCGTCTCCCATAAGAGTCAGCCTTAGTAATTCCTACAGTAATACTCCGTATTCTTGAGCATCAACTATAGGCTGGCTGGGTAGCGTATACCGTTGTTCTGTAACAGGATGATATCGCGCCCGATTGCGTTGTTCATTATCATGTTATGTGGCTTGGAAGGTAGAACTGCTGACTGACACTCTATCGCAGCACCCACCTCTGTGGCATGCCCAAACGTCTTTGCCCATAACCGCATCTCCCTCCCTTCACTGTCTGAGTCGGACTATACGCCTTCCCGGACCATTCTACCGAGACACCGATATGGCCCAATACCGTTCCACTCATCCTTCTAATAACAACTCTGAGTTCCTTCTTGCTTAATACCCCTGCAAATACGGTGGTTGTTCTGACATCATTGGTGAACCTGGTGTACAAACAGGCGTTATAGTTTTTGGTAATAGGCTGCCTAGTGCATGCCGCCATTCCATTACCGTATTGCGTCTGATTTTAATAACAACTCTTAATTCCTTCTTGCTCGGTTCACGTGCAAATACGATGTTTGTTTTTCTGTCACCGATGGTGAACCTGGTGTACAAAAACAGGCGGTAGTTATCGGCTTCGAGGAGGCCTACCCTCTTTGGGCTCTCAGTACGCCTGACGTTGGAGGCCTAGGCTGGGGCACCGTGGAGATTGGCAAGGTAAGAATGATCGGTTTTCTAGGCATTTTGCTATTACGGAGGACCACAGTAATCAGGACCCACGATATACACAAAAACCTATATATTTCACTGTTTTTACCAGCCATATTTGGTCCTGATTACTATGTTCCCCCGTAATATACTAGTGTTAGTGTTGACGCATGCTACGGTAGAGGTGCACCATTATTTTATTTTTTCTGAGGCTCCTCACTTGAGGAGCTCTAAACGTCACCCATGCACACAGGTTGAGAAAAAAAGAAAGTGCAACGCGATGGACAATCTCATGGCCTAGGTATACAACAAATCATATTTCAAAACAAGAATGACATTCCGACGATATTGGGTTAAGCAGCCCCGCCATTCAGAAAATGTTTTAGCCAAGATGAGCTAACCCTATCGTGGCACCGTGTCTGCGTAGCTTTGGGTTGACCGTTGTCCAGAGGGCTCTGGCGCTACGAGCATCTACGATCTTTTCAACGGTACACCAAAAAAATCGTGCAATGCAGTCATTTAGCTAAAAGTATGTGCTACCCGACATGTGAGATGATATAGCTAGCCGTCGCCAGGAACTCGCGCAGCAGGATATTTGTAACTGTCGTCAACGTGTGTGCGTTGGTGTACGGCGGACGTTCGTGCTACAATTAGTAAGCAAGCAGCCTTACAAATAAAGCTGGAAAAAGATTACTTCTATATCTATGGGAAAATATAAATCCGTTTTGATTCCGAATGGCTGCCCCCCCCCCCCCCCCCCCCTCGCTCTCGTCGCGTCAGCAGGTTTTTCTTGCATCTGGCGTGATGGTGACAATGGTACAGCTTGTCGTGTTTCCTAAACTTATCAAAGTACTCGGCATGACGATTTGGCAGCGAATAGGCGGCGTTATGTGCGTGCCTGCTTTCGTGGCCATCCCGAATGTCAAGGGGCTCAGCTGGAACGACGGTAGCCTATTCGTAGTGTCGGTGGCAGCCACGACTCTTGTCTACTGCTTCCAGTCAATGGTGAGGCCATTATACAATATTCACACGGTTAGGATGTAGATGAGCCGCATGCCACGGTAAGAGTGTTGCTATTTTTTCTAAAGCTCCTCGCTTGAGGAGCTCCATGCCTCACCCAAAAACTGATTTTGAAAACGTATACCAGGTACCAGGTATATGATGTGTACGTGTTGAACCCGATGAACAGTCCCATGACCAAGGGGTACAACGAATACTATTGCGCAACAAAAACGGGATGATTCTAACGATTTTGAGTAGTTCCTCAGTTGAGCAGCTCTGTCTGTCAGAATCGTTTTTGCACAAAAAAAAGTACAGTACGCCTACCGTCCCACGCGTCAAAAGAGATAACTCCCTTACGTAGACACATGCTACTCGTACGATAGAGGTGCACCATTTTTTTTTTTCTGAGGCTCCTAACTTAAGGAGCTCTATGCCTCACCCAAAAACTGTTTTTGTTTTAGAAGAATGAAAGTGCAGGGCGCCCGATGAACAAGCCCATGGCCTAGGTATCCACAAAAAATCCTATTGTAAAACAAGAATGACATCTGACGATTTTGGGTTAAGGAGCCCCGACATTCAGAAACAAAAACGCCGAAAAGTGCTACCTCTACCTTAGCGCGCGTCCTTATAATGTTTACAGTATTACAATGGCACAATTAGCTTGCAGAGTCACCTTCGACACCGGACGTATGGCCCTCTGTGTAAACCCTCCCACCCGCGGTCCGCTCCCATTTTCACCATTTCGTTGCTTCTCCAGGTGGCCCTCGCCTTATCTGTTGCATCAACCAGCATGGTTGACTCGAACATGCGGGGGAAACTCGGCGGTTTGTACAACATGGCAGAAAGCCTCGGGCGCTTTCTCGGCCCAGTCGGCTTTGCCACCGCGTTTGCGTGGTCTATTTCTCCTACCGCTTACGCTTGGATGGACCATCGGTTCGTGTTTTTCGTGGCTGCCATGTCCATGGCGGCTATAGCGGTTTATGCGTGGGGAACGATTACCCCTGAAAACATTATGAATCCTGCAGAAAGAGGGGTTGCTGTGGACGTTCCTGTAGTCGACAGTTGTGGCGGTAGGGAGCAGGCAGGAGGGGCTTCGGGTCCAATCGACCGCTCTGGGAGGGAGGCCGATTTAGTTTAATATACCGCCCGAGTCGAGATTGGATACAATGCCGACGCACAGCCCGTTTTCTTCCGCCGCTTACGATTGGGTAGACCATCAGTTCGCATTTTTCGTAGCTGCTATATCCATGGCAATCACTGCGGTTTTTGCGTGGGGAACGATTACCTCTGAAAACATGATGTTACCTGCAGAACGAGGGGTTGCTGTGGATGTTCCTGTAGTCGGCAGTCGTGACGGTAGGGGGCAGGCAGGAGGGGCTTCAGGTCCAATCGACCGCTCTGGGAGGGAGGCTGATTTGTTTGATTTACCGTCACAAGTCGAGATTGCTTTGAATGCCGACACACAGCCCGTTTTATTCCGCCGTTTACGATTGGGTAGACCATCAGTTGGTGTTTTTCGTGGCTGCTATCTCCGTGGCAGTAATAGCGATTTTTTCGTGGGGGGTGATTACCTCTAAACCATGATGGCACCTGCGGAACGAGGAGTTGCTTTGGACGTTCCTGTAGTCGACAATAGCGACGATGATGAGCAGGCAGGAGGGGCTTCAGGTTCAACCGCCCGCTCGCGGAGAGAGGTTGATTTAGTTTGAAAGATGGCCCGAGTCCGGATAGATCACACTTCCCACGCACGGCCCATGCGTAGTGTGGTCACGCTTGTATTGATGACGGTACATTCATGAACAAGGACGATGTGTTTGCTGTTGGTCGATGGTTATTTTACGGATGTTCCGCCGTAGGGGTGGGCGTTGCCCCGGTTGTTGTGATAAGCACGCACCTGTAGTCTGTCTAACGTAATGTTAAATGTTTGATTCTGAGATCCAAGCGTATCTAGTCGATGTACAGTTGGTACGCACGAATGTACGGGGTATCTTAGTTAGAAGTCCAACCTGCTGGGCTACAGTAGTCACGTGCCTGATTTTGCTCAACAGGTAGTTCCTCCTAACGAACAATCGTATGTGGTATCGGATAAAGGCAATGTGGGGCGAGAGTGCGAGTTTTTCTCCTCCTCGCCGTTCGGTATATTGTAGAATCAAATTACCTCTATCGGGACGTTGGTGCTTTTTCAGGGACACTACATTGCTACCATACGTATTGGGAAATGTTGTTGTAGGACGGACAGCCGGCCAATTCAACACCCCGTAGAGTACGTATTATATGTCCGTGGTATGCGCATCTTTCCGCGGTGACCAGGCAATGGTCACGCCCACCCTGATCACTTTTCTTGGTTTCCTTGTTTTGGCCACATAAGCGCCTATTATTTTCCAAACTATGTTTCTCCATCATGCCCAGTATTATTTACAGTCGCTGGGTGCTACCTCTGCATCTCTTCCTGTAGAAGAGCCTCAATACACGCCTTATTCCTACAGGTTATTTGTAAGACATAGCAGTTGTTCACAGTCGCGCAAATGTCTGATGTATTCTGATTGGCTGATAGGTGTGATTTATGTA